>JAQFVV010000068.1:4458381-4658606 GCA_028023455.1 Epiperipatus broadwayi | reverse complement strand
AGAGAGAAATTGAGTTAGTTAGGAATGAGGTCCATGGCTTGGTCTCCAATCCATATCAGAATGCATAGAAAGAATGCTGAAATAACTTCTTGCAGGAATTCATATTAGATTAGAGGAGGTGTGGTAGCCAAAGTGGACTCATATAAGGAAGCCACTTTGGGCTGTATAGATCAAACCCTCACTATGAAAAATAAGTTTAGTGGCTTAAAAAAGGAAATACGAGAAGTTATGAAGCATGGCCAATGGAGTGTGTACAAATTGACCAAAATCTTAGAAAGAATTGGGGAAACAAATGGATAGCTTTAGGGAGGAGATAGAAAAGGGACAAGTGAAGTTCTTTAGAAGAGGGACCTAGAATGAATCAACATGAATTGGTGCAAGTTATGTTGGGAAAGGTTGAGGAGAACCTGAAGGCCTATGTTGTGGAATACATAAACCCCAAAAATGGATGATCTCTACCAGAAAATAGGAATTAAAAGATTGGCATTAATGTAGAGCTGCAGGATCAGTCAAAACCCAAATTCAGGCAGACCGGATGGTAGCACTCAGTCCAGATGACTGTAGGGATAGCCTCAGAACAGAGTCAGTCAGAGAAAAGGATGTCTATTTTGTTAACAATCCACAAGGTGAAAAGAAGTCAGAAAGGCTTCTATATTGAAGCCATAATACCAAAATTTTCTCAGTAAAGAAAGTAAATGAGATGATGACCAAAGAGCAGATTGGATAGATCATGAAGTGAAAAGAAGGAAAAAGAGAGTGGAGAAAACTTCATGCATCCATAAGATGATTGATTTAAGAGAAGCAATAAGGGAGATGAAATCAGATATTTTGTAGAAAGAGAGCAAAAGTTTCTAAACAGTTCAGAAGTTCCTTTAATCTAGTAAATAAACCAGCATGTGTGGTTTTCAAAAATCTGTATTCTCTAAATAGATTGGAGATACCTTATATATGGTATAGAGGCAATCTCTGAAAATGTAAATACCAAATCTCTCTGAAAAAATTCAAACTGCTCTTGGAAAAGTCAAAATAAGTTATATCTGGTACAGAGAGGTAAATTCTTTCTGAAAAATGTAAATGTCCAGTGTGTACTTCAGCTGGTATTAATCATATTCTTCCTGAAAAAAAAAAATTATGAAAATGTCTAATCTGGAAACTTTAAGTGTGCCTTATATTTGGTACACAAGAGTCAACTCCTTCATAGAAAATTTGGTAACAAATTGTACATGGCCCAGACACTCAACGCCTCTGGAAGATTTAAGGATGAATTATATATGGCACAGGAATTCAATCTTTCTGTAGAAAGTTTAAAAATAAAGTATAGTATGGTATAGAGAGTCAATCTTCTAAAGAACTGCACATATTACGATACAAAACCAAGAGTCCATATTTCTAAATGGAGTTAAGTAATAGGAGGTTATCATAAAATAAAACCTCCAGATATGTTAATATTCAATATCCAGGTCAAGATGAAAAATGTAATATTAAAAGTGATCTGATGTACAGGTGCATTTATATAATGCAGACTACATATATGGTCAGAAAGAGAAAGCCATTCCAAATTAAGACTAAGAAAATAGGGGAGAAATGCCTTTTTACAAGTACGTTATTCTTGGATGGGAATAAGGGGACCTAGTATATGCTAGAGTTTGATCCCTATACTGGTGAGCAGAGTAGCTGTAGCAAGATCTCCAAATAAATTACTTTTAGGTTTTCTTTAATGAAAAATATATTTACCAGTAGTTAATTTTTTTATATATATATAATATAAGTGTTTATTATTATTAGGTGTATTTACTAGTTAGGATTTTTTTTTAAAATATAGTAAATAAAAAGTAATGATTGATTTTATCCGAAGGGGGAGAAAGTTGTAGCTATTACAGAATTAGTTCATTTAGATAATTAGATAGTAATGTGTATGCAGAAAAGGTAAAACCAACAATGTCATCACCATATTTTATAGTAACTACATAAATAACAAGCTAGTAGGCATCAAAGTATCAAACCCTACAAGTCCAGTTCTAAAAGTTTTAAAATAGATGAAAGAATGGGTCAACAATTATAGTGCTTTACTTATATTGTGATGTTGATAGAATATAATACACACATTTAAAACCATTTAATATTTAAATTTTCTAAAAAGCAAAGCTATAATGCATACATATAGCAAATGTATGTAAATTATTTAATCGTTTTATATTTCAAACATTAATCATTCTAACTTTTCTTTAAAACTTAACCTATGCTTGATCAATTCTAATATTTCATTCTATACTTTTACTTCGTTTTTCTTTAATTAAGAAGTGGTTGTAAAGTTAAGAGACTGATCTAAATAAGGATTAGAGCTATGGAATTACTAAGCTAGCAATCATTATTATATTAAGGTTTACGAATGATTTAAAGAATTTAAAGATGTGCGGTACATTTACATACAAAAATTTACATTTCCTAAATATTGATAGAAAAGGAAGTATTAAATCGGTCAAATTATTTTTTTGTACAATTTTTTGTTAAAAGAGGGAAATCTGTTTAATCAGATATCAAATCTTGTAGCAAATTTTTTTTGAAAATGATTGTTTCACTTGAAGCTATAATGGGTCAGAACTTTAATTTGAAATTGTCTTAATCTCACAGATCTCAAAGAAGGAAGTTCAAAGAATTTTAAGAGTTACATTTGATGTTAAAGAAAAGAAAGAAGAGAAGAGGAAACATGAATTGAGTCTATTTTTTTAAAACAAAGGTGTCTGGAAAAAGGATTAAACTTTTCAGTTAGAAAATAATAAAGTTGAAAATAAATTAGAGATCTAATTAAAACAAATTTATCCAAAAATATCAAGGGATGCTTATCTCTGATTGGTTAATTTAGCTAAAAATTGATATAAAAGCTGTCTCAAATTAGTATTCAGATTATTGTTATGATCTCAAAATTACTGGAAACTATCCAATTGAATGCTGAAAATATAAGAAATGTCCAATAGAAAAATATAGAAGTAGATTTCCATTTGTCTGGACCATCTGGTGAAGCTGTACACTATAGACAGAAAACAGTGATGTAACTAAAATAATATTCTCACACCTTTCAACTGAATTGATAAATAAGAGGCTTTTTAATAGAAGGAAGAAAGCATTCACCTTCTACATTCAAAGAAGATTAATTAATCATAATGATAAAGATTAATCATCAAGTCCAATTTAATTGTTACAACAACTGATTTAAAACTCAAGAAAATTCACAAAGGTGAAAACAACTGCTGTATTTCATCCACATGTTTGACAGAAAGAGATAGAAGAAAATTAATATAATGATTTCCAAATATATCCGACTGAAAGCAAATGAATCTCGTAATAGAGTCATCAATATCGATTAAATAGTTATACACCCTAATATAGAGATTGTTCTCACAAAACGGAAAGTACGGTAGCTGTAGAAATATAGACCTTATATATGACAAGTTTGAACTCTTGAAATTCAGCCATATAACAAAAGATCGTAATATGACTTCTTCATATCTATTTTCTATGACATGAGCATTTTAATAAGCAAACATTTTAAGCAATAAAGTGAAGACATATTTTATTTAAAATACACTTTTAAAGATTATTCAGATCAATTAAAACAAGAATGTCTTACTAAAAATAACTTTGAGCTTCATAAATGATCCTTGAATGTATGAAAATTACTTGTTTATTAATTTACAGTTATGAAAAATATAATGTGGAAAACAATCTTTTTTATAGGTATTACATTATAGTTTTAACTGATATATTATTATTATTTTGGTTTTAAATAATATTTTGTTATTATGGATGAAAACACTTACATACACATAATAATATTTAATATATGTGTATACTAGAACTGAATGTGAAATAATGAGTATAATAGAATATTAGATTATTTGATTTCAAGTTAAGTACAGATTTCAGCGCTTGAAGGGAGTGGGGAGAAAATAATTTAAAACTCTTTTCAAACTTGCTCTTTCAATTTCACTCAATATTTTTTTTTACATTCACTTACATGTTGATGATTTAAAGTATAAGTTAATGACAGATAATATTTTTTTTAATACTTTTTCTTTTTCATGGAGGAAAATCATGTATTGTCAATGGATTTCCAACTTAATACTAAAATACATTTAAAGGGAAGGAAGAACTTTAAAATTAATCTGAGTGACTGTTATATAATCAATAATTATTATTATTCAGTCAATTTTCATATTTATCTTGAAATTTTTATGTATAGCGTTAGAACATGGTAGTAATTACAATATTATTGTTTTATTAAATCGAGGCGTATATATTTCATTATGTAGTCTTTGTTAAGTGTGATTATTCATCATCATCAATGGTTGAATATTAGTTATTTAAGATATAAGTAAATATGCTAAAATTAAGCAATAATTATGAATTTCTTATATAAATTAAGTTTTACGTTTAGGCTTAGTCCTAGAGCTAAGTTGAAACCCTTCATTATTATCGTTATTATCATCATCATCACGTCCGCCATCAACGTTTAATTAATGAGCTGTTTAACTGTTTAAAGCGCTCATAAATAAATATTGATTTTCATAATATTTAGTGATTTCTTAGTATTACTATAACCACATCCCATCATCTATTTCATGTAAGGATGAGTGAATTGCCATCCCAAATTAGTTTATATATAATCTGGAGCTAGTAAACTTACAAAAATATTGAAACACATTTGCTTATGTGTAAGATCCTAGAGAAATGATCTATGTTCAATGAACTCCATCGTAGTTTAAAGATGTTTTACTTTTTACTCTAACTATTAGTGCTTATAGCAGATATGGCTCAAAAGCAAAATCTTCTCATTTTTATTAGAAATAAAGTACCTAAGAAAGGGATTTCAAACCTTGTACTGTGAAAGGTTATCAGATAAATTACTGTCTAGATTCAGATAATCTAGTAAGTCTCGCTAGACCATATGCTACTCAGTATCTTGTTTAAAGATGCACTTAACATCAAACCACGGAAATGAAAGTGGATAAAACCTACTGCCTGTATACCTGAGTTATATTTTATTGAATTACTAGTACTCATCACGGATTTCATACCTGAGTTATACTACTAAGTTATTAGCAATTTCTATAATTTTGATACCATGCTTATGATTTATTAATGTCAATTAAACCCATCATTTCTGCTTCATTCAATGTATAAAAACATGTTAAACCTATAATTGCATAGACAGGCTAGATTAAGGTTGTCATTGATTGTATATGAATAGTTCTCAGTTTTAAACAAACCATCACTTTAGGCTTGAGAAAGAACAATTTAAAATATTCACTAAAATTAGGTTATCAATAGACACATTGTTTACATTATTTATCTTAGATTATTGTAATACCATTTTTGATTGTTGGACTCTTACATTCATTATTTTATTTAGTGCAATAGTGTTTGGTAGATGGAAATTCCTCCTACTTATTTTCTGCCCTGTCTTTATACATCTTGATGTGATATTTATGCATCTTCTAGTCACTCTTACACATTGTACATATACTCTGACAGTATTATATGGTATAAGCTTATTCCTACCAATTATATATATCTGGTACATATATTTGCTAATATTCCATAAATTAATGTAATATAGATGTTATTTTCTGTTCTATTTTAGTTACTTACCTGTATTAATGCCTGAACTTAATTATAACAGGCAGTTATTTAACTAGTTTCTAAAATGATCTATCTTTGTCTTTAGTATTACCATCCTCAAATTTCTAATTTGTTAAATCTTAAAACTGTGATAACAATTATTTGAGGTTATGAGTCTATAAAGTAGGTTGACATCTTTTTAGAATTATATATTATACTGGTGCATACACATTGTCTGTACATAAAATTTATAAAACTAATAAATAAAATTAATAATAAAATTCATAAATAAATAATTGTATGCACTTGTCTACTTGTCTAATAACTTGACAAGTCAGTTATGCTATTGTATGTGTTGACTTTTAGTATATACATAAATAAATTACAATATCTCATTATTTTTTACAATTTGTCATTATTTAGCAATCAATGATTTAAATAGAATAAGATAAGAGTTTCATGTATTTAACTGATTTTAACATGCTGTACAAGAAGAAATTATTCTGTGATGTTAGAATATGGACTTCACACACAAATTCTCCTGAAGTGATTTTCATGTGTGTCATACATTTTGGACATTTACAATATCAACTGCAAGTATCTACCACAATTGTACCATCAATATATATCTAAATGACTGTTAGATCATGGAGAGCAAAAATTCTTGGAAAAATACCAATTGACAGAGCAGACAACTGTAAACAAAATACTAGATAAGTTTAACAATTAACAAAATAATATTTACTAACAATTTTACAACATAGTATGCAATTCAATGGTTGGGTTTAAATACCAGTGTTATTTCAAACAGGACATATATTGACTATGAATTAACTGTTTTAAACAGATATGCAATGTATTTGACAGCTGATAGTTTAAATTACCCTTTTCCCAATTTTATATTTAGTGCTATTAATAATCCTTGAACTTTACCAAGATTTGGCAATTTATTGTGATGTGTGTCTATAACGATCTCTCATTTTGGTATCAACAACAATAAATGCTCAAGATCTCTTATTATATTTGGCCACACATAAAGATTATTACAAAACAAGCTTATGGGTGAGGCATTGGATCCAACCTTGGAAAACAAACCAATAAGGAACTACAATAAATAGGCCAAAATCATGTTATAAAATAAAATATATAGATAAACATAGGAAGGAAGATCATTTTACACAATACAAAGCAAACATGCTGCAAACATCTTTAATGGGAACTTAGGGGAAAGCTCATTTTACCCAATGAAACAAAATTTCATTAACCACAAATATATCAAGTAAGGAATAATAATAATATCAGAACAATAAATTGTGGAGACCAAAACATATAATAATAAATTTCCATGGTATCTAATAGGATTCCTATATCTAATGCACATACATGCATATCTATTTTTTTTTACTTTCAAATGCATATAACATAGAGTACTCAAAAAAACTGCCAACAATTTGAGCAGCATAACAATTTTATAAATAAAAAAAATATAGGCATACATATTATGTAGGTCAAGTATACATATGTAATGATAATTATAAAATTTTTAAAAAATCATAAAATCAATTTTATATCATTTAATTACTATATATTTTTTTATTATTAAACTTCTCTTTAGAAGTAACTTGGATTATTATTAACAATTGCAAATTGATGAGTGAGGTAGATTTCTTTCATTTTCTGTCAAATAAACTTTAAAAAAAAAAACTTTCCGAGGGGGGAGATTAAACTCTAGAAATCCAACTTGTTTATATTATTAAAACTAAAACTATCAAACTATGACAAATACATTTTAAAATATAACAATACAGAATATCTAAAAAGAAAATTTATAAAATAGATAAAAATATAAATACAAAGTTATACTATATTTTATATATCACTCACTTACTGGTAATGTGTTAATAACAGTTCATGAGAACATTTTTTAACACAAGACCAGAGAGAAATTGGTAAAAACTATTATTTTCTGAAAAAGTGAAATTAAATGAATGTATGTAGCATAACTTTAGACAGGAGTTTCTGCATATTTTTTTGTTTCATTGATGTGCTATAAGAGTTTGTCTTGGAATTCCTTCATTACTAGATCAAGTGTATTTCTTCAATGGTAAGAATTGACTTATGTTGTTGGTCAGTTAGCAAGCAAGATTAAACATACAATAGCTACAGGTTCATAGTCAAAAGTGTAATTCATTTTTCCAGCTTTAACCGTGCATAATTTTAAAAACAGCCATTGGTAGAATTTCTGGATACCACATGATAAGCTGAGAAGGTAATTACAAAATAAAAACATTTACTCTATAAAGTAGAATGTAGAACAAACTGGGACAAAATTCAGAAGAAGAATATAATTTTCAACTGGTGTTTATAGCCCTAAAGTCAATTAATTAGCCCACTCATTTTCCAAGAATTTTTAAATTAAATTAAACCAGTGATTACATTTTTAGCTCAGATAAGCCAGTAATTTTAAATTAATGGATTTTTATTAGATCAATCTGGGAGGTTTATAGATAACAATATATTAAATTAAGAAACAAAACTGTAATGAAAAAAAAATTTTTTTTAATGTTTTAATCAATAAAACTAACTAATTAGGAACTGAACTGATAAAATGTTAAGATTAAGTAATGTTCCCATAATATAAAAAAATATTTCACAGATTGATAATACTTTTAGCTACAAAGTACATATTTATTATATTTTTTACAACTAAAATAACCTTGACCATCACAATACATGTATTAAAGTGTGTGCATATATATATAATATAGCACCTATAAAAAAGAAAATTTTAAATCTGTAATTAAACTTGTGTTTTATCAATATAAAATATTTGCACATAAGTTAGATATTGAGATAGCCAACATCTGTCTCCATATATTAAAAATGTTATACTCTAGTAATATTAGCTTTAGCATGATTCAGAGCTAATCTGTTTAGGAGCACATTCCACATAGTTGTCCATAAAAAATAATTTTATGATCTTGGTAATTTGAATAAGATCAACAAAGGAAAATGTCAAATACTAGCTTAGTAATACAAATTGTTAATATATTGTTTACTTTGAGTACATATTTTGGCCTTTGAAAAATCCTGATTGTAAAGCAAGAATCTTTAATAGATTAAAATCCTTCTGAGAATTATGCTGTATATGTATATTGTTAAAAGGAGGTTGCCATGGTAACACTTATAAATTGTTAATTGTCATTGAGATTGGGATTATCTAAGTGTTAACTGTTTTTTAATTATTATATAGATATATAAAATGATTAAATTTGATCAAAACTGCATAAAAAAATCTTATCATTACGAGTATAATTTTCTTTGCATTGTTCTTATTGAATGCAAATTTTAGTCATGAAATATTCCTACTAATAAACTGATAATGTTAAATAGCTTAAAACCTTCACCAATAAGTGTGCTAAATGTGTAAAAAAATATGGCTGAAATTTTGTCAAAGTTCAATTAAAAATATTTTCATTAGATTCCAAATATTCTTGGTACTATTTCCATAAAATTTGAATAAAATAAAAAAAATAAACAGCTTAAAATTTCTTCAAAAATTGACTAAATTAAATCAAGTTTACATTAAAAATATTGCCATTATAATACATTTTTTACATATTCTTTCTTATGCATATTTATTTGGGCATAGGAGCAGCTCGTTGGTAAAGTCTAAATTTTTTTTTGATCATTGAATATACATAGAAAAAGCTATTAAAATTAATCTATAACTTTGTAAATTTTAAAATAACAGATTGTTAGATAGTTGGGCTTTTATTTCAACAAATAGATAAACAACACCCTATGTTATATAAGATAAATAGACAGGCACTTTATTTTATATAAAATAACTGATAAATGGGCAGGCAGACCCTTCTTTTAGTTAAGGCAACATATAGATATGTAGATAAATATTTTATATTTTACATATTGATAATATTTGCTGCATCAATTTTTATTAAATAAATGAAAATATATATATATTAATAAAGCTTCATTTTTGAAAGGGTTTTAAAAATTGTTTTGCATGAATTAAGTTGTTAATTACACTTGTAAATTAATGTGCTTTAAAATTAAAAAATAAAGCAATTTATAGAAAATCTTTTGTGATTAAACAGAAAATTTTTAAGAATTATTTTAATTTCTTCATTAAAAATAATAAATTATATTAATTTCCATTAATCTACAATTGTCAATGCATTATCATTTGCAGGCATTTGTATTAATTAATATAATTAAATTTTATTTTTATAATAATTGGCTTCTCAAATTTTTGAGGCACTGTGATTGGTCAAAGTTAGCATAGAGAGTTGGCCAATGCCAAACTGAGATTCTGTATATATGCAGTTATATTTCCACTCATTAATTATATGCATAGAAGCCTATTCCATTTTTTTCCACATTATTTTTTTTACTTCTTTTTTTTTAAAAAAAAGACTGGCCACATTAATTTACAAATAACTTCTAATGATGAATATTGATACATTTGTTACTTAGATGCTAAATAAATTAATTTTTTTTAGATTTTATTTTAGACTATTTTTGGCTAATGTGCTTCATCATCATCATGTACACTTCTTAACGCAGCAGAATCTATTTATTAATTATTATTATGACATTATAAAGAAAATACTGAATGCTATTTAAAGAAATGTCAAAAAAGTTTTTACCAGATTGTTAAAATGGATTAGTCTATCTCTGCTAGTCAATGATTTATCTTTTATTTTTTCTCTACAATCTCTCTTGCATCAGAATTCTTTAAATGAATGCAGTCTATTCTATAGATACTATTACAATCACTGCTTATGCTTAATCTATCAGTTTCATCTGCTTCTAAATGAATATGTCCTATATACCTTATTCTTTCTAAAAATTCTTATAATCTTCCTCTGAATACTATATAATTTATAAAATGTTGTACATAAGTATATAATGCCCTTCATATGTTCAAATTTTATTATCTGATGATCAACCTTAGTAAAATTTTATTTTGCTTCATTTTTCCATACTCCTCAGATGTGAACATTTTAAAGAAATTTATTTTCCTTTATTTAATATTCTGTCTTTTAAACCCACTGTTGATAAATATTGTCTTTAATCTATGTAGGTTGATATATATAATAATTAATAAAACAAGACACAAAATGTGTAATTTGCTTTTAAGCTTGTACTAAAATGTTCGCTAGAGGAAACTTATCAATAGCTTCAATCAAGCTTTAATTTATAAGTGCCAAAAAAGAAAGAATTCAAAATCTCTATCAGAAAGTCTTCATCCCCAGACTAATTGGTTTCAAGCTTATGGCTCACCTCAGTGAGAAGTTAGGACTCCAGACACTTGTCTGGTGTCTTAACTCTTCTCTGAGATGAACTATAAGCTTGAAACCAATTAGGCTGGGGATGAGAACTTTCCGATAGAGATTTTGAATTCTTTCTCTTTTGGCACATATAAATTAAAGCTTGATTGGAGCTATTGGTAAGCTCCCTCTAGTGAACATATATATACAATATAAACTAAATGAGTAAAAAATTATATACATATTTTGATTTTTAGGTAGTGTAATTAGTTTATCAATAAAATTGCTCGGCATGATGAGAATATTTGTAATAAATAAGAAATTAACAATCATAATTATATATAATGAAAAGATTTAAAGTGGAAGAACTTATAGGCTATTTATATAACAAAGTCTTCAAATATCACTTAATCATACCAAGTTTACATGTGATC
The DNA here is from genome assembly GCA_028023455.1 of Epiperipatus broadwayi. Lineage (NCBI taxonomy): Eukaryota > Metazoa > Onychophora > Udeonychophora > Euonychophora > Peripatidae > Epiperipatus > Epiperipatus broadwayi. The sequence goes on along the minus strand of JAQFVV010000068.1, from coordinate 4,647,259 downwards.
TGGTTTAATAAGAAAGGATATTCTTTTTGAGCTTCATATACCATAAAGTCATCAAATCTAAATGAATTATGCCAAAAGATTTTTAGCAAACGTAAAACAATATCAACAAATAGATGTTTTGAAAAATGTTCTTTATATTGTGAATAATGATGTCAACTATAATTGGATGTAATTGGATGATAATGATATAGATTCTTGCATTAATGCATATTTTAGATTGACATATTTGATCATTATAAGTTTATAAAACTAGATTAAATAATAATAGATTTAAAAATATTTTTACTGAACATTTTTTATTTTATATGGGAACTAAAAACCAAAAAAATAATGAATTTTATATCTAACTAGAAATAAAAATGTGTGTCTGGTGGTTAGAGTAGTCCAAAAATTAATTAAGTCAAGCCCTTATTATAAAAAGTAGAGATTAACTTAATTAATTTCTATATCCCCCTCACTTTTATTTCCAGTTAAATATAAAAAACCCAATTGTGGTTGAAAAATCAATTATTTTTTGGTTTTTAGTTGCCATAGTAAATAATACATATTTTTATATCTATTACCATATTACTTTAAATTTAAGCTGCAGTTTTTATTTAAATTTTGTAAATGTAAAATTAGAGTACAACATAAATTCAAGGTGAATATTTTAACATTTTATTGCTGCCAATCTTCCATTCCTCAATTATTGTGTCTTTATACTCTATGTATTCACATAGTATTATGATAATTAATACTGGTTTATCTCTGATTCCCCACTCATACTTTTCTTAGTTAATCCAGTTGCTATTTAATAGTAGCTATGTAGAATTGCATTGTATCTGGCTGTATTTTAATGTTGAATTTTTTTTTATTATCTATAATAATTCAAAGCAAATATTTTATTTCTGCCAAGTTCACACTACCTAACAATTGTGTCTTTGCTTTACACTCTACACATACACATAGTATTTCAATTATTGATAACAGCTATGAAGAATCACATAGTATCTGGACATATTTTTATTTTAAATTATTTTATTACTTGTTCTTACTAATGATGGAAAAACGGTCTACATATAATGCTGAATTTTTTTAAAATAAGTTATATTACTTCCTGTTTAAGTAAATAAAAATGTTTGTTATTTTTCAATACTGTACCTATTATAAAATCATTTTTAGATTGTTTTCCAATTTTTCAAGCTTAAAATCCTACTGTGGTTTATATTCAAAGTAATACAGTATTTTTAATTTTTTAGCATTCTTATATTTTTTACATTTATTTCAAAGTCATCTTAATATTTGAAATTAAAATCATGCACATTGAATAAATATCATTTACAATATAATTTATTTATTTAAAAAACATTTTTTTAAAAAATCAACTATTAAAATATATATATAATGTAATGTACATTTTATAAAGGACAACTTTTGTGATAAATATGTTTTTAATTCAATTTTAAATCATTGTTAGGATAGTTTATAAATAATAAGTTGTTAAGCACATACTCATTACATAAATGATATATATTAAGGCTATAACCTTAAGACTATGCACCTAGATATGATAGTAGATATTTCTACAAATCTTAATACAAGATTAACAACTTTAAAAGACAAGAGTGGTCACTCTTATTTTTGACCTACTTTCTAATTATATAGGTGAATCTAAAGTAAAGTATATATATATATATATATATATATATATATATATATATATATATATATATATATATATATTACTCTCTCACATCATTGCTGAAAACTTACTAAAATGAATTGAATTTATTTTAAATTTTATATTGAAATATTTTAAATTTCATCTTCATACCTTTGGATTTAAGACATTAGATAACCTACCTAAAATAACTTCAACAAATAATATTGAATATAAATATTTTAAATCTTGATTTAAAAATTTTATTCTAATTTCAATAATAGTGTTTACATATTAACAAACAAATGAACAAACAATCAAAGGTTGTAACTTAAATAAAAGCATTTAAAATTAATTTTAGAAGTTATTAAAAATTAAAGTATATATATATATATATATATATATATATATTAGTGGCATTGTATATAATGCCTAATGCATGACATTTTGGAGCACATTATGTCATTTCATTTCTATTTTCATTTTATGTACATTCCTTAGACAAAGTATAGAACACCTATGCATTCTAAAAAATGGAAAAATATGAAAAAGGCATTTGGTGAAAAGATTCATGGGAAAAAAATTAAAATCCAATTACAAGGTATGAGTTTTTTTCATATTTAACCTCTATCAGAAAATAGTAAAATGAAAGAAACCACCTAAAATCATGTTGTTTTTTAAGTTTTTATTAAATAATAAATGTTTACTTATACATTGAATTACTGATGCTATGCTGGAATTTTACTTTCTTAATTTCAAATATGATAACATGAAAGGCTAAAACCTTTGACAGAAGTGCCTTAAAATGCTTATGTGACAGCAAATCAGATGCAATAATGATTGCATGTGGAACTCTCAATTCAAGAACACAAGCCAGAACTATGAGGAAAAAAGATGTGACCCACCTTCTTCTCTACTAAAATTTATATATAAATAAATCAGACTCAAGCATTCCAAACTAAAAGCATGAAGCTTAAACATCTTCACATTTAATTCACTAAATCTTATATATAATAAGCAACATGGAATCTTTCAATTTACAATGAAGCAATTTTCAAATCTAATGAAATGATAGTAACAAATGTAAATATATTAAATTTATTAAATGCTAGCAGATGATCTAATAATAACATAAAAGGCTAAAATCTTTGACACACAGTGCCTTAAAAATGCTTATGTGACAGCCAATCAGATGCAATAATGACTGCATGTGTAACTCTCAATTCAAGAACACAAGCCAGAACTACGAGAAAAAACAATATATGAAGATTTGAAAATTGCTTCGTTGTAAATCGAAAGATTTCGCGTTGTTTATTTATATATAAGATTTAGTGAATTAAATGTGAAGGTATTTTAAGCATCACACTCTTAGTTTGGAATGCTTGAGTCTGACTTATTTATATATAAATTTGAGTAGAGAAGAAGATGTTCTTGAATTGAGAGTTCCACGTGCAGTTATTATTGCATCTGTCACATAAGCATTTTTAATGTGCTTCTGTCAAAGGTTTTAACCTTTCACATTATTATTAGATCATCTGCTAATGCTTAATAAATTTAATATATTTAAATTTCAAATATGGTATGATTATTAGTTCTTACTGACAAGACTTCTGACTCTAAAATATAATACTAAAAGGTTAGCATGTAATGATGGTAGTGAAATGCTGAATTTCGTATAAACATTTTTACCCCATTATTTTGGAAGTAAAGTTCCAAGAGTGAATCTCAAATTGGTATGTCTTCAAAAATGTTAAGAATTTCAAAGCAATCTATTTTTCTAATCTTCATTAAGTAACTGTAAAATGTATCTATAATATTTGCTAACAATTTCAATCATTAATTGGACTAATCACAAGTTAAATGAGTGAAACTTATACACTGACATCCTTGTGAGCTCAAATGTTCTCACTGGAAATATTTATACTGTGCCTATTTTTATTTTTTTTTTGCCATTTTATAAAATGCCTAAGAAACATATGGAAATCTAAGCATTTCATAATTGGACTTCCCACTTTTGGCATTGTATAAAATTCTTAGGCATTCTACAGAACAACTTTACCGATAATATATATGCAGAGAGAGAGAGGACCAAAACAAAACAATCGGAAGGCACAGGGCTATTTTGAGACTTCTTCTCTTTGGTAGGGGTCTCACCACACATGATATTCAACCTATTATTAGGTATCGACCTCATCCATCCCCCCCAATATTCCTCCCTTTGTCTTTCTATTTTCAATTTCCACTTCCATCTCAAAATTCCTTCCTTCAAATACTTCAAATCCCCAACCCGAGGAGGACTTTCCACTTTTTTCTTCTATCGTCTTTTTTCTTTTTCTTTTTCCTCTTTTCTTTTCTTTTTTTTCCCTCTCGTCTTAGATCTTTTAAATATTAATATATTTTTCACTTCATTTATTTTTCTTTTTTTTCTGCAACATCCATATTTTTCCACTCTTAATTAATGTCATTCTTAAATTTCATTTTCTATTAATTTCTTTCCATTCCATTGATAAATTTTCATTTTTTTCTTTTTCCTTTCTCTCGTCTAAATATATATATTGTTTCAAATTACTTAGTTATTATGAGAAATAATTCCTAATAATTTGATCTATCCTCCCTGTCACCGAAGGTACCCAGTAAAATTACTAATCATTGTTTTCCCCAGTTTATCCCTATGTTTTTATTATTCTCACCTGCAAACAGACAAATAGTTTCCATTTTTATTTCTTTAAAAATCCATTTCATATTCTCCTTCCTTCATCCTTTCCTTCGCTGGTGCCCACTACCATTGGGTTTTTCTTTCCGATCTTTGATCCTTGAAATGATCCCCTTGTTTATATTCATAACCTTTCAACAACCCCCTATTCCGTATCCCCATTATTCTGACTCGATACCCCCAGTTCTTTATCTTCCATTCATATAAACCACCAGTTCATCTATCTTCCATTCGTAATTATATAAACCACCATTCATCTATCTTCCATGTCATTTATATAAACCCCAACATCTATCTCTTATGTCTATTTATATAACCCCTCCACTTTCCTCCCCCCTATTCTAATAAAATAGTTAATAAAATCTTTAGATAATATTTTTCCAGTCTCAAATACTCTATTCTTTTCCATCCTCAATCATTTACTCCCCACTATTCATTTGTTCATTATAAAACTTCACTAAAGACTAGTACCAAATACAAGATTTATGAAGTCTTACCTCTGTTAACCTATATTTAGATCTTATTTTCTATTATATACCTTATATTCATTCTTTCTATTTTCTTATTACACTATATTTATATCTTTATATTTTCTTATTCCTTTATTTATCTTTCTTTGTGTCCTCCCCTTATTACTCTCTAAGTCTATTTCCACTTCTGTCTGTATTCAACTTAAATATACTACTAATGCCGTTCCTATCTAGAGTCTAATAAACCTATATCATTAACTGTAAATTCCATGTTCTAAGATGAGCAGAAAGACCCCCGAAGTCATCTCGTAGTCTACCTTTGTTATTCGTTTTTATTTTTCTTAACTCGTATATATATAATCAGACGTTTTCTTTCTGTATTTTTATTTATAATAAAATAAAACTGCAGATACTTTAAGAAATAAAATGTAATATAAAAAAATCTTAGCTACAACAAGCTTATAATAGTATACCGTCTTTCATATTTATTTATATATAAATTCTTTATTTGTTGTTTCCTTTTTTTTATTTACTTTTTTAGGTTACTCCTTTTTTGAATTGTTTCCAATATGAAAAGCTCATCTTAGAAATTTATAAATAAAAAACCAGATTGTTTTTGCGGTGATGGGGATTGTTACAGGATTAAAATGATAATGAATTTGAAAAATGTTTTTATTCCTTCTTTTTATTCTTCTTAATCAAAAGCGTGTCCAAATCATTTGTAAAATTTATTATTATGCTGCAAAAAAGTTATTTATTAAATATTTTTATATAATCCATCATTTTTTTCTTTTTCTTTTAGAAAAAGGAAGTAGAAGTTAAGCGTTGGTGGCTTAGCTGCCTTTCAAGCAGCTAGCCCGGGTTCGCTATCAGGTCAACGTTTTTGACATATGAAAATAAAAAAAGGAAGTTTATATAAACAACATTGTCTAATGAATGAAAATATATCTATAAGAAAAAATTACAAATAAAACAGTGTACAAAAATGTGATAATCAATTAAAGAAATTATTAAATAAAACAGTAAAATGAATTTTATGTGGGTTATAGCACATAAATACTCTTTAGAAAGCTCATTATGAAATAATATATATATAACATGCAATAACTTGTTCTACAAAATAAAAGCTTTTCTAAAAGATACCTCAATTCTCTAACTCATATATAAAAAAATGTGACTATAAATGGGGGTAGGCAAGACTTTAAATAAATATAATTAGAAGTAGAAATAATAAAGCTATATAGATTTTAGAACAAGCATATAGCATCAATCTAATTATGGTAATTTTATAAGTAATGAATTTTTAATTTCTTTGAAGAAATAAATGGTAATTCCCATGAATTTCTAAAAAAAAAAAAAAAGATAGTGCTGTACAACGTTATACAATGCGAATAGTTGATAACTACATTAATTCTAATGACGATTATTGTCATGGTTATTGTATCTGATAGAAAACCTTTCGTGATTTTTAAAAAGTTAATTAGAAGCAAAAGTATGAAGATTGGAAAACACAAATATATATATATAATATTAAACAGCATAAGATATTTATAGTGAAAAATGAAAATTAAAAGCAATCAATTTTTAAAAAGTAAAATAATTATGATAATACGCTAATTGTTAACGTACATAATGTAGACAATATTAACATCTGCATTAAAAAAAGTAATCCATTCTATCAATTCATTTTAGAACCATTTCTTACAAGCTAAAAAATTTCGCGATCATGATATTAGCCACATCTCCAGACTAATGTTGACTGTTTACTTTTATTGATAAGGGGTTTGAACTCAGACTTTCACAAGACCCTCAACTAAACCACGCTATCTCATACTGCTGACACACTTGATCACACACATGTTGAAAAGGTAAATAATCACCAATATATGTATTCCATGCTAAACCAGCACTCATCAGTTGGTCCAGATTTATCATCTCCACACATATATACAATCAATACTCAGCTTATATTAAGATAGCCAATCTTTATACTTTAATGGACAGGCTTCAATTCACTCCACCCCACAACTCTTCAACCATCCATTTTCATTAAAAATCTGATGATGGAAAGCTCAAAGCCCACATTGGTGCCAACCTTCTCATCTTACACATGTTAACCAAAAGTCAGTCTGACACCTCATGTACAGGAAATAATTAATTTACAAGCATATACAAGAAATGGCCAGATCTTATAGCACTATATTTTAATATGTGATTTTTTTCTGCAGTACAGGTTTTTTATACCTGCACTTTAATATATAATATATAGGGGGTTCAAACTCAAACTTTTACACAACCCTCAACTATCCATGCTATCTCATACTGCTGACATACTTGATCACACACTTGTCAAAAAAATAAATAATCACCAATATACATATTTTGTGCTAAACCAGCACTCATCAGTTGGTCCAGACTATCATCTCCACACATATATACAATCAATGCTCAACTTATATTATGATAGCCACTCTTCATACTTTAATGGACAGGCTTCAATTCACACCACAATTCTTTAGCCATTCATTTCATTGAAAATCTGATGATGGAATGCTTAAATCCCATATTGGTGCCAACATGGGAAGGATGAGAAGATTACCACCAAGGTGGGCTTTCAGCATTCCATTATCAGATTTTGAATGAAATAAATAGCTGAAGAGTTGTGGGGTGAAGTGGATTGAAGCCTTACATTAAAGTATGAAGATTGGCTATCTTAATATAAGTTGAGATAATCTGGACCAACTGGTGAGTGCTCATTTAGTACACAATACATGTATTGATGATTATTTATCTTTTTGACATGTGTGTGATCAAGTGTGTGAGCAGTGTAAGATAGTGTGAATAGTTGAAAGCCATGTGAAAGTCTGAGTTCAACCCCCTATATATTACATATTGGAATGCAGGTATGAAAAAGTCTGTACTGTAGAAAAAAATCATATATTTAATTGATAAGATAAAGAGTAGATCTCTGCTCTTAATGTAGATATTATTCAAGCTAGAAAAGTCATGCAATGCTTTTTTCTCACATTCTCTTTACCAAACAATCAAAAAATGCTTTTAGTTAATATATTATTAAAATCACTAAAATATATAGTTTCTACAAAGTCTTAGACTCACATAGCTATACAAAAAGATTTAACTTGTGTTCTAAACCTTAGTATATTTTAATATCAGTTCATTAGTTCAGATAGCATGAAAAAAATGTGTTGCATATGTTTGCAAATCCATTATTCTTCCCCAATGAAAACATCCAGAAACAAGTTTAGAAATTTAAATATCACTTCCCACCATTGTTTTCTCAAGCTTTGAAGTGAAGAAAGTATTAGATCACTGATTGTTGAAAATAAAATTAAAATATCAAGTGAAGTTTGTTTGATACTATATAAACATTTTCAATTACTATTAGCTTGAACCCGGGTGTGAGTGAATTCATATGTTTTGCAAACATGTTTTTAGAAAACAAATTTCAAAAAGATTTACAGTACTGTATTTATAATATTATAAGCTGAGATATTAGAATGATAAATTGGAAAAGTAATACAATATTTTAAATCTGTTAAAAAATTAGTATTCTTTTCTTAAAAGAATATAACAAAAGAAAATTTTACTTCAGAAGTAATTTTGAAATATTTTCTTGAAGTTTTCTGATGATGATGTTTTAGTTGTGTATATATATTGGATTATTTCTATCATCAAATATAAGTATTGAATGTCTTTAGAAAAATGTTAATTTTATTTTAATATTCCAAATACATTAAACTGTTAGTAATAGCACACAACATTCCAAGAGATATTATTCTACCCTCTTCTTCAAGTGTTGCTGGCCTGACCAGTGACAGTATTAGCATGGAAATTGATCCTGGATCCTTAGATTCTTGAATATTGAATTTTAAAGTAATGCTCTAACAAATTAAGACTTTGGCAGCATGGCTAAGTTGAATAGAGAATTACCTTAAAATTCAATATTCAAAAATCTAAGGGTCCAGGATTGATTCCCATGCTAGTACTGTCAGTGGTTATGCCAGCAAGACCTGAAGAAGAGGATATATTGTTTAGTTGGTTAAAATGTTATCTTAAAATTCAATACTCATGAGTCTAAGGGTCAAGGTCCAATTCCCATGCTAGCACTGTTACTGATCAGTCCAGCAACATCTGAAGAATAATATCTCTTGAAACATTGTGCATAAACTAAATTATGTGTTATTACTAACAGTTGAATGTATATGGAATATTTAAATAAAGTTAATTTTTTATAATGACATTCAATACTTATATTAGATAATGGAAATCATCCAATATATAAATACAAATAATTTTAAAATATTCACATAATTTAAAAAAGTTAATAACTTATAATAGTATGATCTTTTTATTATTATTTAGAAGTCGACCAATGTTCTTAGAAATATGTTAAACAATTTGGTAAACTTTGATCGATGTGTTAAAGGTTATCTAAACCTTATGACTTTTGAAATGAATTATTTATGTTCTAGAAGATAAACTTCAAAGTTTGTAATGTTTCTAGTTTAGTGTTAAAATATTTTGATGAAACATAAACTTTGCTTGGTATATTTGGTTATAGTAATGAAAAACATATTTTATATATTGATTAAAATATTGGAAGCACGGAAATTAATTCAGCATTCTGTGTTAATATTCCTTACAGATGTGTATCTATTAGCTGAAAAAAAAAAGGCAGTAAAAAATAAAAGTAGTTAAAAATTACCAAAATTTTATAATATGGACATTTAATTCTATAGATATTTTATATAATGTTTATGAGTAGATGATAAACAGTGAATTTAGTACATATATATTAAATATACATGACTGTGTTTATGCATAATACAATTTAAAGGGTATTTATTCTTCTTTGATATCCTTATTTATTTAAAGTGTACAATGTTAAATAGAAGTTTTCATTTGTATATTGGTTGGAGTTGAATTAATCACTTGGTTTGTATAGTTTATGATATTTTAACCTTTAAGTAAGTTTAGAATCTAAGGATAGTTATTTTGACCATACTTTACCATCACTAATTGTAAGGTTAAATAATCAATGGATTCTAGATTGCATAGTGTCATAGAATCCCCATTTTCAGACAGATCAGTTCTGGCTTTTGCTTTCCTTAATAAAGACTAGAATTCAAATATGGAAACAATATACATATTCAACTTGCAGGCTTATTTTACATTTTTATACTGTTTAAGCTGATAACCTAAAATTTTAAAACATTCTAAGGTTTCAAATTCAGACTAATTTACTTGGAAAAGTATATAGATTGGATACCAGGCTAATTTCTGCATATTTTAAAGTCTTCAGTTCTATAACATTTATTAGGTCCCTATCTTCTTTGGTTCTATAGGTATAGCATTTTTAAAGCTTATGATCAAACATATGAAAAGATATGAAATGTTGTTGGTTTTAACCTTATAGAATTGAACAGTTTAAAAATGATCTGATGCCATATATATATATATATATATATATATATATATATATATATATATATATATATATATATATATATAAGGAAGTTACATTTTCTATTGAATTATTTCCATTATCTATTATGTGTGTTGAATGTCTTTAGAAAAAATAATTTTATATAAATATTCCAAATACATTCAACTGTTAGTAATATCACAGCAAACAGATTAGTGTATGCATTAACAGTTAGTAATGTAAACAGGTTAGTATATGCACAATGTCACAAGAGGTATTATTCTCCCCTTTTCTTCTGTTGTTGCTGGCTTGACCAGTGACAGTACTAGCATGGGATTCGAATCTGGGTCCTTAGATTCTTGGTTATTGAATTTTAAGGTAACACTCTAACCAACTGAGCCATCCTGCCAAAGTTGTTTAGAGTATTACCTTAAAATTCAATAATCAAGAATCTAAGGATCCAGGTTCAAATCCCTTGCTAGTACTGTCACTGGTCAGGCCAGCAACACCTGGATAAGAAGGAAAAATAATACTTTTTGTAACATTGTGCATATACTAACCTGTTTATATTACTAACAGTTAATGCAAATACTAACCTGTTTGCTATGATATTAATAACAGTTGGTGCATATACTAACTTGTTTGGTGTGATATCACTAACAGTTAAATGTATTTGGAATATTTAAATAAAATTAATTTTTTCTAAAGACATCAACACACATATTAGATTATGGAAATAGTCCAATATAAAAATTCAACTAGAACACCATCATCACAAACCTTTTTCCGGTTATTTATTTTAAAAGAATTAAGGTTATTAAACAGAATTTATAAAGGAATAAAAGATAGCTGATAGATGCATAAAATTTTAATATTCACTGATAAATGTAAAAAAGCCAAAAATTGGTTATCTGGAGATGGAAATTTTAGAATACTATAACATCTGGTGTCCATTGCTTATTTAAATTTACATTAGATGGCTTTATAGTATTGTGAAAATTGTTCTTTAAACATATAAGCATGAATCTGAGTGATTATGTGATGATATTGTTGTTATGAAAACAATTTCTAGCATAATATATTTATTAATAAAATTCATATATTTACCTGAAAAGCCTATCATCATCAAGCTTGTACAGGATATGTATTATTGTATTTTAAATCAAGTTAAATATGATGATGATTATATGACCAGAGTTAACTAATGATGATTCTTTAACAAAAATAGTTCCTGGAAATCATTTACTTATGTTTTTGATAATTTCTTTCATGAAATGGATAGTTTTATGTAAAAGTGTTCAAATGTAGAGATATGACATTCATACCTATCTTCTGAAATTGACTATTGCTCTAATCATTGAGCTGCTCTCTAGACATTATATTTAATAATTTATGCAATAATATATATATATATATATTAAATTAACTATCAGTAACTTAAAATGTAAATATGATCCAGGTAAAATTTTTGTATATTTTTTTAAGCTCCCATCAGCTTAGAGTAGTTTTCAAATAGTTTTATCATAGCTCATCCAATTAATCAAATAGATATCTGGCAATGATTAACTATAGGATAAAACAAGAACAAAAAACACTAATCCTTATTCACAACATTTATAGAGCAATGCCTTTGTTTTTGCCATTTGACAATGAAGGATTTTTAAGTTTATTCAGCAGTTGTTGGCTTATTTAAAGATTGACTTTCTTTTCCCTATTATAATAAAAAAATAAATTGGTTTTAAATTTACCATTTCATCACAAAGAAACAATGATAAAAGAAACATTTCAATCTGTGTCAGTCCACTGTTAATTTTAATTTTCTTTCTTCTTTCATTTTTTAGCTAGGAATATGGCTGTGTGATGAATATCTGAAAAAAATCCATACCTGAGTTTGAATCCCAGGTTAAGGACATTATAAATGAATGTATTAAACATATACTGTGAGGTCTTAAGTTTATGAAATATTTTTAAATATAATGTATTACATTAAATTATATTAAGAAGGTATCAAAGTAAACTACCAAACAGTATTGAAGTGTTTTATCCTACCTAGTTATTACTCTATTGTCTTGACATGAGAAACTTGCCATCACCTGAGTAATTTTAAAATATATACAAATTTACGACTTATTAAAACATACCCATATATAAAAAGAGAAATTTGGTTTATTTCTTTTATACCACCATTTTTTAAATAAGTTGGTCATTATATCAAAACTCTTTTTTATATGATCACTTCCCATTAACTTTAGTATAGAATATGAAAACATTTTTAACAACTAAAACAAATTACTATTATATGTCATACAAATTGTTCATAAAAAATGAAAATTAAGAGCTGTATTGAATTGGGCATTGCTTTAACTAAGTAATGCTTACTAATGTTTACAGGTACACAGGGCCCAGGATGAAGAAGCCCTGAAACACCAACTTGTCAAAAAAAAAAACTATATATAATAAAATTTTCAAATTTTGAACTTTACTACTATGTATAGCAGATATTTTTGACTTACAAAAATCAAGCAGACCAAAGCGTCTCATTACATTATTTAGTGATTAGCCATTGTATTATTTACTCCTAAAACTTTTGATTCACTCTGTTCACCAATATTTGAGTGACTAGTGAAAGGATTATAGAATTGATTTACCAATGCAAAATATTAATTGTTTATGTTTATAAAATGGCTTATACTATTTTTAACCAAATGATGGATAGTTGAAAATATTGTTGATTCTGTTTATCTCTAATTTGTGATTTGATAACAAATTAGTTTGTTTTCACATATCCAGAGAGATTTCAAATTTTTTAGTTTTTATCAGTGTACACCTCGTTTCAAATTTCATTATATTAAAACTATTTACTAGTCTAAAAATTTCAATGTACACTCTCTAATTGTGCATGTACTTTGTGATCATTCTTTTCTTATCAGATGGATTAGAGATAACAAACACACATTCTAATAGTTTTATGTATTGTAAATAAGATCTATTTGATTTTGAAGCATGAATTTATTATAATTAAACTTATTACTATTTTATCAATACAAATTTTATACAATTTGGGAAACTTTATCCACATTATGACATTTTATAAAATAGTATTTGTCACAGAGCTATATATTTTGCATTTGCAATAGAATATATTTAAGCCATCATATTACAACTTTTTCATATCAGGACACTTTTTTGCAATTCATATCACAACTATCTATCTCAAATGCAGAACAATGCCCCTTTGAAAAAATGAGGACAGTTTCTATTTACTTTAATTTGTAACTGTGAAAGCAGAGATAAACTTTATTTTATAATAAAAATCTTAATTCATATATTTTAGATTAAGGTGTTGAATCATCTATCTGTATTCATTATGTGATTGATGAAAGTTTTCTTCAGTAATAATTATTTTGATGCAACATTGCATTAAAATAAATAATTTAATTAATTTAATTTGTATTATATAGGGTATATGAGCACAGACTTTCACACAACTCACCACTCTCCACTCTATCTCATAACACTGATACACTTAAACACATATATGCCGAAAAGAGAAATAATCACCAATATATGTATTTCATGCTAAACCAGCAATTATCAGTTGGTCCAGATTACCATCTCCACACATATATGCTATAAGTGATCAGATATATATTAAGATAGCCAATCCTCATACTTTAATAGACAGGCTTCAATCTATTCCACACTCCAACTCTTCAACTGTCTATCCATTTGATAACTGATGATGGAATGCTCAAGGCCAACCATGAGGCTGAGATTTTTGTCACACACATGTTGACCTAAGGTCAATCTGACCTCTCATGTACAGGACATAATCCATTTAATACATATACAAGAGATGGGCAGACATCTCTACTATGTAATAACTGAAACACAGGCTTATTATATACTTGTGTCTATATATGTAATATATAGGGTATATGAGCACAGACTTTTGCACAACCTACCACTCTCCACTTTATTTCATAACACTGATACGCTTGAACACATATATGCTGAAAAAATAGATAATCACCAATGTACATGTTTCATGCTGAACCAGCAATCATCAGTTGGTCCAGATTACCATCTCCACACATATATGCTATAAGTGCTCAGATATATATTAAGATAGCCAATCCTCACACTTTAATGGACATGCTTCAATATATTCCAAACTCTTCAACTGTCCATGATGGAATGCTCAAAGGCCACTTTTTTTCAGTCATTACATAGTAGAGATGTCTGCCCATTCCTTGTATATGTATTAAATGAATTATTTCCTGTAAATAAGGGGTCAGATCAACCTTAAGCCAACATGGGTGTGACAAGAATCTCGACCTCAGGGTGGTCTTTGAGCATTCCATCATCAGATTTTCAATTGGATGGATGGTTGAAGAGTTGGAGGGTGGAGTAGATTGAAGCCTGTCCATTAAAGTATGAGGATTGGCTATCTTAATATATATCTGAGCACTTAGAGCATATATGTGTGGAGATGGTAATCAGGACCAACTGATGATTTCTGATTTAGCATGAAATATGTATATTGGTGATTATTTATCTTTTCAGCATATATGTGTTTAAGTGTATCAGTGTTACGAGGTAGAGTGGAGAGTGGTGGGTTGTGCTAAAGTCTGTGCTCATATACCCTATATATTACATATGTAGACACAGGTATATAATAAGCATGTGCTTTAGTTAATTTGTATTGTAAAATGTAATTTATAAAATATATAAAAAATTAACACATTTTTGTTATTAATAATGATTTTCAATATAAATAACTGTAAGTATGGAATTTTTTTATATAAAAAATTACTCTTGTAGTAACTGAACTCCTAAATTTTCAGATTTGATAATTTTCTACTTCTCTATTTTTATCAATATTCCTATGAATGTAGTGAAATGCAAATCAGAAAAATGTTATTAAACAATTTCCTTTGTTTATAAATAAATATATGAATGATTTTGTGCCTTGCATGATTTTATGCAATAGTAAAAGAGTGGACCCTGGAACTCAAGATTCATGGTTTGTGGCATGATTCTATAACTTTTAGTTCTCAAACTCCTTATAACCCTTATAAATTCCTAAACAATAAACCATTTGATTATTTTTAATGTTCTTATATAATTTGTGTACATGCGAAAATTATTTATAGATAATTGTCACATTGTATTTTTATGATTAGTATTATTTGGTGCCCCAAAATACAAAAATCTAAGATGTCCCCAAAATAAACTTTGTTCAGGATATACAAAAAAGTTAATTATTATACTTGATTTGTGGTTCTATGTATTTAGATCCCTTTGGCCATTATATATGCTGGACATCATTTATGTAAGTCTGGATTTATATACAATGAGTTTACATAAGTCAACACTCTCTCACTATATATAGTAAATAGTTAACTTAACCATCCTCCTAAATTTTGGTAATCATACTATATCTATTTTTGACTAGTGGATAAAGGTTTCAAATTAATCTGAGTTGGTAAGTTAGCCCAATTGATGTTGTGTGCTGTATCAATATTCACTACTTCAGTTATATGCTATCCAAAAAATGTAAATAAACAAAATAAAAAATAAAACCATTAAAATTCATAAATTTAATAAATTTTATAATATGGCAGCAATCATTTTTTGTCTTGAAACAATATGTGTGATAATATTTTATTAATATTTCTTTGGTATATATTAACAACACTTTTTTTTCTGCTTATTTATTCTACTACAAGTCTGAAATAGAACAATACTTCATGTAATAAAATGTTTGTGCTCAGTATAAAACAGGAAGTTTTATGAAATTTATAAAATATCTTTTTTTAGCAATAAAATGAAAGTTATTGATTTAATAATGGCAGACAAAAAAAGAACTGTTACCTTAGAAAGTGTAAAGTTTGAATAATTTACTCAAGAATCTGAAATGGGTAGTGGCAAATAGAATTGGATGATTGTATACATTCTAAAGTTAATATAAATTTAAAAACATCAAAACATCTAAAGAATCCATAGTCTGCTGATAGTAAGGATGTTATTTCCATAGGTGGGAAAAAATTTTTGAAGAAAAAGATGTCATCACGATTATGGTTAATTTGAATAAAAGACTGATATTTTTCTATTCACTTAATTTTAAAAAAAATAAAGATTTGATAAATTAAGCTTTTTCGTTATTTTTAAATGAATGTTAATGAGTAAGCAAACACACAATAAGTAATTGTAAGAATGTATTCCATCAATTTATTATTAATAATTATTATTATTATTATTATTATTATTATTATTATTATTATTATTATTATTATTATTATTATTATTATTATTATTATTATTATTATTATTATTATTATTATTATTATTATTATTATTATTATTATTATTATTATTATTATTTAATTTTGTTCATATTATAAACTTTATTTATATTTTATACAGTATAACAGATGCCATAACCCAGTGCACTATCAAACAAAAATATAGTTTCAATTTGATAAAGTTATTGAGATATGGTATTATTTTTTTGAACATTGATACTATTAATGAATAAAAATTCTACTATTTTTAGTCATTCTAAGGAATTTAAGCACTTTAATTAAGATATTAGGATGATTGAAAATTCTGAACATTATCAAGAAAGGTTGATTACAGGGAGTATTTAAGTATTAAAGTAAAAGACATGCTTGTTTTAAACAAAATAAATGGAAGACATATGATTGGTTGGTTAATTTTACTGGTCTATTTTTTACAGTTATGGTTAATTGGTTTAATGATTTAAAATTATAATAATGATAAACAGAACATGAAAAGTAAATGTTTAAAATTTTAAAATATAATCTGAGAAAAAATAAATAAACATTATTTTTATTGTGAAAAAGTCGATACCTTTTTTAAAGCATAGTGTGAAATTTTCGTGGTTTTTCATACTTCATTTAAAAGTATGGATGATAGAATACTTATGAATTAAAAAAAATTACACTTGGAAAGAAAATTGGAAGTTTGGATTTTAAATTTTGTTTCTGTTTATAATAATTTCTCTGATATTTAAAGATTTAATAAGAGTTTTATAATTTAAAGTTTTTATTATTCATAATTATTATCTAAATATTTTTATTTTAATTTAATATTTACATACCTTATACTATTGACATTCCATTACAAAATAAAGAAATCATAGACTATCTAGTAGTATAAAAAAACGTATTATTTTAAATGCTTTTCAGGAGTTCTTTTCTTCAGCACATGTAGTGTAAAAAATTAGTTAATTTTTAGTTTGAATAGTATTTATTAATTTTAATTATTTCTGAAAGAGAGATCTGAGATTCATTCAGATATGTGTGTACTAATCAAAGATAAGTGTGGATATTCATTATTGGGGGAAGAAATGTAAACAACTTTATAATTTTGATGATACCATAGGCAACCAAAAAAAATTTCACTATAACAATAATAGTGGTAAAGATGTGATTTAATGGCTAAATAATAGAAAAAATAAAAATTATGACAGTAGATTCAGCAACCATTATTAAAGATGAGAGGAAAGAGGTAAAATATATTCCAATTTTTATTTCCTTGGGACATTCATCATTATAATGTTGTAGCAGCCAAGATATTTATAGCGGATGAACACTAGAAAAAATTGCAATAAAAATAACTAGATAGAATATTTATAGATAGAATCATACACATAGAAACAAAGATTATAAATTGTTTAATCTTTGCTATTTATTTCTATGAGCCATTATAAATAACAATAATGTATTTGTAGTCTGATACTTCTAAATATTTTTGAGACTACCTTTAAAACAAAAAAAAACTTTCTTAGACAGATTACTTTTTAAATTTTCATGAAGCATAAATATTCCAAGTTGAAATTATCTGCTTTTGAATGCATTATTAAGTAATCTAAAATAATGCATAATATTAATAATGGTTGATGATGCAAAAAGAAACAGATAAGAAAGGGAATAAACTCCACCATCACACTCATTAAAAAATCTAAAAAGCCAAATAAATGATCGGTCAATCAACAAGATAAATAAACTCTATTGCCACGTAATATTCATAAAAAAAGCTAAATAAATGATAGGCCATTTCAGTGAAATGGTATTAGTATAACTACTAGAAAATTAGTTTCCACTAATACTAATAATATATGTATATAATTGTCATGGGAGTCATTTAATATTCAAGCAACTAATTGACCAGCAAACCACATCATTAATATTAAATTAAAATTTGGATTTTTTTTTTTTAATTTTTGGCAGTTAATGTTGCGAATGCACTTAGCTCACATTTAATAAGATCCTGCGCAAGTATATATACTCTTTCTGCGAAAAGCAAAATATAAAATATTTTATTACTCGCTAAAGTTATTACATTTTCCTTTTTTTTCTGTTTAAATTCTGTCGTTTGAAAATCCTATCAGTCGAAGTAATATAATTGTAGAAGCACTGGTTGTGCAGCGATGTAGATTGTTCAGTTGCTTACAATGTATGTGCTTAAATATTTCACTATGATCTAGTCTTGTTAATGTGAAATTAGCATAGATCAAGAATGTTTTTCTTTGCTCATAATTTTATCTATTGAATTAGAATTCGTAAAAAAAAAATCAATTACAACGATGCTACTAACGGTTTCGCAATAAAACATTCAAGGGGATAATTTTTTTTTGCACTATTTGTATTTTATTTTGTTTTCTCAAATATTCATTTAATAAAATTGCCCAAAGCCGTATTTATAATTTATAAATAATCATTTATACATTATAAGTATTAATTTGTGCAATTTGATTTTGAGTAAACAAAATGAAATAAACATAATACAAAAAAATTACATTTCATTTGCTTGAAGGTTTTTTTAAAAGTGAATTTCATACAAAAGAAATAGAAAAACTTTTAACGAAGAAAATCCTTCTTAACTTGATTTAAAATAATTGTAAGTAATATATTTATATCTCTAAATAACATATTTGTAAAAAAATATCTAAATATTTTTATCATGAAAACATTGTTCCGGGCCCGCTTTTTCTTGGGCCGGCTCTGTTTATTGGTTTACTTAATTGAAAATCACTCCACCAACTTTTGACTCTCAAACCACGTAGGGCATTGCCCAATTAAAGACATTTAATCCTAAAAAATGTCAATTCATTTAAGCATTTAATTCATGATTGGTAAACGGGTCTCCAGATATTTTTCGGTAAAATATAAAGCAAAGGAGGAAAACATAAACCTACAGCATTCAGACTATTAACTTAATTCATTATTTTAAAAATCTCATTAATTTAACTGTAAACTTTAAAATAGCTATAGCATCTTCAAATAGATAAACTTTAAAATAGCTATAAATTAATTGCGTGTTTTCCATTAATATGTGTACTTAATTGCCGTTGCGCAAAAAAAAAAAGATAAAGTTTTAACTTAAAAAATATTAAAATTTCTTTAGGAGTATCGGATTTAAAAATAGAATAATTTAATGTTTTCAATAATGCGCCCCCTCCCCCACGGTTAACTTTCTGATTTAATGAATTTTCTGTCTTGTATGCTTTTTTTTTTTATATATTTTAAAAGTAATCTAATGTTCTCACTTATAAATCTGGATCAATTTAACTTTTATTTATAAGCACGTGTATTTGGGGTTTTTTCATAAAGTTATTATTTAAATCATGTAATTTAATTATAATAAAATTTAAAAAACATTCATTAATTTTCTGCAATATTTTTAATGATTCCATTAAGGATAAAAAAAACATAATACATAAGACATTTTTTTATTATACAATAGAAACATTTTATAACAGGTTGCTTAAAGCTTTTGTTAATATATTTTACAAAGAAATTAGATTAATAAAATCTAATCAGTAATAATCGTTCAACGTGTTGTTTCCAACTGTAGAAATACTACCCTTTATGTTTTGTTTTGTTTTTTTTTAAAAAAAAAAACAATTCAGTATATATATATTTTCCAAGTTTTTATTAGTTTTAAGTTGTTAATTTCATATATCTAGCCCGTAGCCTAATGATTCAATTAATAGTAAGTAAATTGGTCTCTAATTGTTTTTTTACTAAAGAATAAAACGATGATGACAAACATAAACCTTTAACACTATGGTGAATATTATCTTCACTGACTTTTGGTACAAAGGATACTTAAGAAGACTCTCCTGAATGAGTTAAACGTTATTTCATTTTACCTTTTACTTTTTGTAAAAACTAAGTTTTTAACATTATGCTAAAATATTTTCGATTTAACTTCGTTATATCAGATCATAAGACTATTAATGCAGATAGTTTTAAATATGTGACCCTCTGCAGGACAAATTCCTTTTCAGTAGTACTTTATTAAGAAACAGTGGTGGAAGTCAGTGCTCGTTGAGATGGCCAATTGTTGGTAAGGGCTTGAGTGGATTCTATACTTTATTCCCTATCTAATAATAGCCAGATATCTATTTATCAACCAAGGTTGAATGCTTAGCTAGATTTTGGCAGATACTTGGGGGAGGGGAGAATCAATTTTCATGAAAAGAATTTCATTCAGTTTGATTCTAACTCCAGCTTATAGACAAGCCAGACAATTGAGCTGACTCTAAACTTTAAGGCTCATTTATATTAGTGTACAATTATAACTTCCTTGCTAAACTTTCATCATACAAATCAAAAATAGGCAGATAAAATTACAAATATACATTAACATAATCTCAGTTTCAATTTATGATGTGGCAGCATACTATAAGTATTCAGTAAAATCAATATATACTGATTAGTAGTAGTACAGACAAAACTATTACCATTTTTAAGCAATTGGCTGTTTATGCCCTAGAATTCTACAATTCCATAAGTAAGACTGATTAGCAAGAAATTGATTAAAAGAAGTATTGCTCTTTATCCTAATTAAAGCAGTTATAGAGGGATGAACTTAAGATTTAGATTCAGAGATACATTTGCAGGTGATAAAAAGAAAGAAAATGAACTTATTCTGGACATTTGAGTGGTCTATTGTGTTTAGCCCATTGCTTTGGTAATTGTGTATACTTTCTGAGAAAAAGAATATATTATTACCATAAATGTATCCAGTCTATAGAAAATCCATCATTTTTAAATATATCCAGATGGAAAGACCATTGTTTTTGTAAATTTTTTTTTAAATTGCTTTAACAAATATTTTTTAATATTTAATGTAAATTGGACAAAAGTTTTTAATATTATATAAATTAAATGTGAAAAATTCATAATTGAAAAATTGAACAAAATAATATTTTGAGTAATTTGGCCTGTTTGGTACTCTTCAGAAATGTACCCGGCAATGTGTTAACAAAGCTAAATTAAAATTTTAAATATACCTGTTATATTTGATATGTAAATTTGACAGCATTACATTCAACTATATATAATAAGATTATTAATGGAATGCTGTCTGAATAAGCCGAGTACACAAAACTATTAATAAAGCTAAATTAAAATTAAAAATTTTAAATATACCTGTTATTTTTGAAATGTGAATTTAATAACATTATGAACAACTATATATAATAAGATTATTTATTGGAATACCCACTGAATAAAAAAAAATTCAGAGGACATTCCAGTACAGCATTATGGACAAACATATATTCAGACAACAGACAAAATATAAATTTTATATATAGATAGATAATTCTCATTTCTTACATTTTAGCTTTTGGAGTTTAAATATAGATGTTGGTACTGTCTATTAAAGTGAAGTAGAGATAAGTCCATGGTATTGATATACTTACCCATCTCAAAAATCATAGCTTAACGGTTATACTGACTTTAAGATGTAGAGATCTGAGTATTAGCTTCCATTTTAAGATTGTAAAGCAAATTTCTAAATTGTATAAATAAGGTATAACTGATAATTTAGTAATAGATATGTTGAATTATTTAAGTTATCTTAATCATGTAATTTAAATTAAGTAAAAATCCTTGTAAATTAAGTAATTTAAAGTAACAAATCCATTTACTTCTGTTTCTAATCATGACTCAATCCTTTTTTTCTTTTCAAAATATACATTACATATAGCCATATAATTCAATAATTAAAATACTTCTTTTCAAAAACTTTATTTGTTATATATATATATATATATATATATATATATATATATATATATATATATTTTTGAAACAAGTGGATATATATATATATATATATATATATATATCCACTTGTTCCAATATTTCAACTATTTTTACTTTATAGTCATTTTCAAGGATCTAGAAAAAACATATTACATTATAACAAACTTAATATAATAAACCCAAAAAGACCAAAGAAATCAAAAGAATATAAAAAACACACAAAAAAATATATAAACCCCATAAAAATTAAAATAAATAAAATATATTAAAATCAATTAAATTAAAACGCAAAATATACACCACACTTACCTGACTCCCTTCTCAAAAAACTTTCCCTTTTTACATTTGCTTTTATCCAAAAAACCACTTGTTACAATAAAACACTTTATTCCTTTTTCTTTTTTATATACTTCAAAAATGAATTTATTTCCAAAAATAATTCTTTATCCATTACTTATCCAATTCTATTTAAAACAGGTTTATATCTTTTTATATATAACTCTCTTTTACCATTCTTTCTTTATATAACCTAACCCCCTCCAACATTTTAATCTTAAAATCTGTATGTCCAACTTTCTTACTATGTATATTTACATTAGGATTCCTATCTCTCAAATGCTGTTTCAATCTTGTCTCTAATTTGTTCTTTGTTGTACCAATATATGATACATCTCTATTATCTTTTTTACAATCCAAACATTCTATTTTATAAATACCATTCATGTTTTCAACATTCCTATTTTTTATCATATTACCTAAATTACATTTCCTTTTATATACTAGTTACAACAATAAACCACATTCCTTCCCATATTTCTTATTCATATCCCTCATTATCTTTTTAATCTTAAAAAAAGTACTTTTTGACACTTTATACCCACTATACATAAATTCCTTCTGTTTTCTTTCTTTTTCTTCAATTTCCTCTCACTTTTGTCTATATTCTTTTTTCCACATAATTTATTAATAATCTTAATTGGATCATTTTTACTGCCTCATTTTTATACACTATATTTAAGATTAATATTGTTAATAATAGAATAGTTAGAGAAATGAATCTATGTTCAGAGGAGGGGTTATTTAAGAAGAAAATAGAGTGTATAAAAATGAGGCAGTAAAAAATGATTATCCATTTATAAACAACTCATTAATTTTGCTCTTGAAAAAAATAGAAAAATCAGAGGATTTTCATAGATAAGTATGTAAAAATTTTATTGGTTGTTGTCTTTTACTGATTACCTTAATTGGTTGCAGCATCCAACATTTAAATTCAATAATCACAAATCTAAAAGTTACCAGGTTAATTTCATGTTTGACGGTCAATTGGAAGCCTCAGAAAAAGCTGGGAAAGAGAAAACAAAAATCATTTGAAATAGTGTGTCCTATGCATTATTACTAATGGTAAAATCTATCTAGAAAAGTATAAATGAAGTTTTAATATTTTTAGAAACATGAAACAATTCAATTAATCTAACATGCAATTTCAAGTGAAATAGCCATTCACATATATTCAGACCAATCTTAAAATTTACATTACAATTAGATTTCTATTACACTAATTTTCCACAATGAAGGAGAATATTATAATCACAAGAATAACTATCTGTTGGTATTGATTTTTTCTCCTTGTTTATTCTCTAAAAAAGGGCTAGATTCAGCAATAACTTGGGGATAGTTAAGCTGATTTTAGAAATTAAATTGACACCAATATTTATGACTAGGGTATGCAAATGCATTTTAAATTATATTTAAAAAAATTTCTCTAATGAATATATATATATATATATATATATATATATATATATACACAATAAAAATAAATATAATTGTAATTAACTATTATATACAGTCTTTTAATCCACTGAAGTACTTTTGGATAATTCCTTAACCCTTCTCAACTGCTGTTAAATTCAAAAAACATAATGGAAGCAAATGTCATCAATGCAAATCTCATAAATTCTGAATTTTAATGTTAGCTGCTTGTCTCTTAATTATATTCATTTTATTTCTATTTATTAAATTAACCTTTTTAATTTTTTTATTATGGTTTGCATATCCTTTTATGATCCAAAAAAACTGAAGCAGTCAATAAATCCTCATTATATTTACTTTTCACACATTTGTATAATAATTCATGCTCCTTTAATCTTTTTTCAATACTGCATTTCGAATCATTTATATATAATATTGTACATCCACAAAAAATTGATACATAACATTACTTTTCTGCTGACAAATATGACATTTTAAAATTATTCACTAACTTATTAATGTTATTTGTAACACAAAATGAATCATTAACACATCCTTATATATATATATATATATATATATATATATTCTTAAAGAATTTTATTTGAATATTTAAAATATATAAAATATATTGGGTTGATGATGTTTGCTTCGGTTATGCTGTTTGAATTTAACAGCAGTTGAGGATGGTTAAGGAATTAACCAAAATTACTTCTGCAGATTGAAAGACTATATATAGTAGATAATTACCATTATATTTATTACTTTTTATTACAATATTTTTAATTAATGGACATTTTATTTGTATATATATATATATATATATGTCATATATATATATATATATATATGTCATACTTTCCAAATGATATGACAAAGTATGAGAATAGATAAGTACCCATTTTCTAATCAACATTGGATGATTAACTGAGTTAGCTATGAACTAGCTACCTAAATGAAAAATATCAAAGCTGAGTAAAATTCTTCCAAATTTACTCAGCCTAAATATAAATCCAAATCACAGGCCTGGCAGGAATATATGCATTATCTCTGCACCTCAAAGACTCTTTAAAAAAAATATTGAGAATTTTTGAAGTGTTAAAATAATATTTAAAAATTCTATCCTGTGAATATTACTTAACCCCAATTTAAATCTGGGTATGAAAATATTTCCATAAGATTATTGTAAACACAAATACCATTGTCCATACTAGCTTAGATAGTAAATAATTCAGGTCATAGACAAAACTGTTTCATTTTGGCTACTTTGTAAATGAATGATAAGATAAGAAAGATATTTAAGTGAATTTAATATAGATGATGCTAGACATTTTATCATCTTCTAAAATTTATTTATATATCAATTGACATCCTTTGATTACATTATTAAACCACAAAACATCACCATGATCACCAATATTTTTTTATTTTAGACTCAAAGCTTTATAGTTAGCTAATAATGTAAAATATGGATGATGGAGTTGCATTAGATCCTATGATCTAGGTGCAGTGCTCTCAGTTCCAAGGTTTTTCACTGATGAAAGCCACAAGTTAGAAACCAACCTGGGGATATTGCACAACTAGGCACTGGATATGGATTATAAATTCACTTAAATAGCATAATCTTAAAAAGTTTCTTGATGCACATTATTATAAGTTAATTAGTTTAAAATTACAATTTAATGAATTTTGATAATTTATAAAGTTACAGCTACATTTAATCTTTAAATTGAAATTAAAGTATTTATCATAGAAAAAGTAAATTTAATAACTCAAGTATAAAAAGTATTATTTAAGAGTTCTAAGATAATAATTACAATATTTATTGATAACAGGGCTTTGAAAAATTAGACTGATAATTTAAATTGATTATATTTTATCTAGATGTGAAGGAACATAAACACTGAAACACAGAATGAATGTAACTAAGATTCACTGAGGAAACTGGTTTAATTGAAACATGTAGTGGAAGTGATTTGCATTTTACCAATTTATCATATTAATTGTTTGTAAAATAGAAAATGAATAGTTATAGTGTTATTAAAATACTTATTTTTTATATAGAGTATGCACAAAAGAAAGTTTGCAATTTTGAAGTGTAATGCATTCTGATCATACATAAAGTGATATAATATAGTTTAATCTTTAAATTTAAAAAAAATATATAACATTAAAAAAATTAATTTAATATTTCAAAAATAAAGAGTAACTCTCTAATGTTTAAGAATTTATAAAAAACAATCATGATAAAATCTAGTTATAGTAAAATTTTGAGAGGCGAAGCTGAAGATTTTTTTTTTGATTTCAAGTAACATTATGCATCATAGTTCATGTAAATTTTTTCAATAAATTTATTTTTTAATAAAAAAGATTTGAATTGATTATTGTATTTACTAAACTTAGTTTTGGGGCATAGTATTAATTTCTTTGAAGTAAAGTCTTTATTAAATATAAATTTCCAAATAAAATAACACAAAATATTTATGTAAAAGAATTTTTCAAATATTTGCTGCTCTAATAAGTGCATTTTGATCATCATTAGTTATCTTCTAAAAGTCATATCTCATATGAAAAATTAGGCCATATTATTTCTTTCATTCTTTGTTCTATTCTTGAAATATCCATATTACTGCTTTTTTTTTTGAGATGATTAAACTTTTTCTCTCTCTTATTTCTTTTCCTTATGTCTTTTGCAATTCTTTTAAATTCTTTTCCTCGCATAATTTCATCAAAAATAATTTTTGACCACTTACTCTTTTTAACATTTCAACATTTCTCATTTTGTTTTTACAATTTATATGTTCTCCAAAACCATATCTCCTTTCACTATTTTCTAATTGTTTAGGTTTCATCTCCACAGAAAGCTATATCCCAGTAAAGCATTTAACAAATCTCTTGTTAGTTCTAATTTCTATGGTTTATAAAATAATTTTTCATTCTTATTAAAAACTTGTGTAGCCATTTTGATTCCCATTCTAATATTATTACTACTTTTATTATCAGTTATTTATTTTCCTAAAATATTTGACAGCATTGATCAATCTATAACTTTCCATTCAAGAATTTGCTACATGTTATAATCATTAGTACCAATATTTTTAATCACTCATACTATGTTAAAATCTAACTTTACTTATTTCTTTACAATTCCAAACATACATCATTTTTAAACAAGTTAAAGAATGGAGTGTTGTTGAAAGTCTAAAGTGAATGATAAAAAACAGATTTTAGCTAAGTTGTAAACTTTTTTTTGTTGGATGAAAAAATTATAACTAATTTGATAAAACTTATGAATGTATGTGAAACTTAAATATATCAAACAGAAAAAAAAACAGAATTAATATCATACAATAAACAAAACTACAAAAAATGTAAATAAACATAATTCACCATGCTTAAAATTCATTGTGAGAGCATGTGTTTAGAGTACTTCAATCTATTTAAGCAATAATTAAAAGAAATCTGTATTCAAATTTTTAAAGATTTTATTTAAATTTTATAACTGAAATACAGGCTTGTTATATACCTGTGGCTATATATGTAATATATAGGGTATATGAGCAAGAAGCTAATAACAAGCATGATTGATCAATCATAATAATTGTACAAAATAAGTATATTATAGGTACTAAATACATTTTTAATCATTAAAATAACAATGAAAGATGTAGTAATGTGCATATTTATATGACAAAAATAGCTGTACTATATTAAAAATATATATTTAAACACAGGAGAAAAATGTAAACAAATATTGCAGAAAGATTTCTATTAAAGAAAGCAGATGATAGATAAAATTAATATAATAGAAAATCAAATGAAGTCAGAAATGACAAAAGAAGAATTTGAACAAATTTTGACTATGGTTATAATTTAATTTTGTTGAAATAATTAAGCATTAGAAATTGAAATATATTTGTGTGACTAAAATTTACAGCTTTCAAATTTTGAAGATGTCCAATTTTTCCCCATGATCACTCCCAGAAGATATTAGGTTTTGTTTCTAAACTTCTGAAATATAAAAGATTTAATGCACTGTTTTTTTATTTGAAATTGAATTTAATTAATGTGGTTGATGCACACCCAAACTAGTATATGGGAATTTATGAATTAAATAGCATATTATCTTCGTTATATAAAAGTTTAGTTCATTTTATTAGACATCATACTGTGCTTAAAATTTTTTGTTATAGCATATAGGATTATTTTATGGTTGCTTTCTTCCATGCATTAAAATATTTTGCTATTATCAAAACTATTATCATAACAATGCTATATAGCTGTTTTTCAATAAATATATTTTATAAGACATTAAAAATAAATAAATAATTGAAGAGTTTATTACATGGGAGTTTATAAGAAGTTTGATTATTGAGTTGAGATCTCAATCAATGTATTATAAATTTAAGAGTATTTACCATTTCATTAAACCATGCTGGCTAATCAGATATTAAGAAAATGTAAATAAAAGTAATATAAAGAGATAAAATAAAATAATAATAAGATGAAACAAAATAAAAGAAATATTTTAAAAATAATAAAAATGATACAGGACTCATTTATGAAAAATTGTTAGAGAAAGATAGGTAAAATTTAATATAGATTTCAGAATATAGTGAGATATGATGTGTAAATAAAAATATTGTGCTTGATAACAGCAACATGGAATTATTGTACTCATATATAATTTTGAAAATGTTTTTTTAATTATTATACCTTCATAAATATACACATTAATAATAATAAAATATCAAACAAAGCATCAGTAATTTCTCCACTTACTTGCATCTTTGCATTAAAAACTTCTATTTATTTTATTCCAGAGCAACAATCTATTGTCATTTAAAAAAAAAAAAACAATTTATTTTATTTACCCTGAACATTCTTTTAGAGATGTCAATAGTCAATTGACTATAAATGGTATTATTTTGTTCACATTCGCAGATTATCTTAGATAATATGTAAAAATAAAAATGACTGCTATATATGTAAAAAATCCTCTAAAATGTTATGGAGATTACCATTTATAGTTTAATAAATACTTTATCTTCCTATAGATGGCTCTACAGTAGAATGAATGGAATGACTTACTGAACCTAATGCAAATAATAATAATATCAACAAACACAATCAGTTAAATAATTTACCTCAACATGATGATCTCAACTTTATATAATAATTTAAAGCATTTTTTTTAATTACATAAAAAGAAAGTAATTAATACTATCCATTGTGTAGATCAATTATAATATATTTTCTTATTGGTTAACTGATTGATTGCCTTTTTTACATATAAAATACTGATTACAGTTACAAATTTTAATCTTGATTTGTATATTAATACATGCATAACATCAATTAGCAATTGCTTTTATTTTAATTAATCTCTGCTGACATGTTTGAGCACTATGAATATGACCTTCTAAGTTGAAATCATTGCTCCTCTAATAATTGTTTAATTGAAATAAATCTAATCTTTTTTTTTAGAAGCAAATGGACACTATTAATAGAGTTACATATTTTAATGTCATCTGTTGATATATTGCAAATAGATAGTAAAATAAATACTAGTATCATTATCTTCTCATTTAATTAAGTGGTGGTGAATAAGCATTGAATGAATAGTTGTAAAATCAGATTCTGTCTCTTATTTAATAATTGAATATCTTCTCTAGAACAAACTGATGGTCATTTTATCCATACAATATTCATTTTTACTCCAATTTTGTTCTTTCAGTCTAAAATAATTTAAGAGGTATTATTTGTGCTATCTTATATCTATTATCTTATTTAATTTATATATATTGAGTGGAAAAAGAGATGGGAGAAATTTATCATTTACCGCTTTTCTATTGGTTTATATTGTATTATAAATTACTATAATAATTTTTAAATGTTAAGAAAAGGAACTAAATTTACTTTATCATACATATGAATAGTTTCTTAGCTCAACATAACTTATAAAGCTTAACTATTTGCTTGACTTCTCTCCCAATCCAATAGACTAAACTTTTACACCATGTGAAATATGACATTTTTATATTAATCATGCTTTTATTGTGGTCTGTTTATTATACTGAATAAATTATTTAGACCTTTAGTGTTTTTTTATGCTAGATGTAAACCAAATGTTTTTCTGACTTATAACCAATAACCCGATATGTTTAATATTTGATTGTCCTCAGAATAACACAAAGCAGTTTGGCATTTGACAAAGTAGTTAGTGCATTAAAATCAAAGATTATTTTATAAATTTTTAAATGCTGTTAAAAAATAAAAGTCTATTTAAAATTGTTATTGTTAATCTATCAGGTTGGTATTTGAATATTCCATTTTCAATGTGATTTAGAATATAGTAGAGAAGCAAATTAAAATGTTATTGCCTCTGGATCAATTCTCATCTGAGCAACGTTCCAAAAATCTCCGTATATTAAAGTGAATAGAATTGTTTGCATGCAAATTGCAACTAAGGGCCCAATTATCTTACCCCCTCCCAAGTAACTGGCCGCGTTATTATTATTTATGAGCTTCTTCACCAATAAACAAATAAGAAATCAAAATTTGAAAAACAAAACATTAATCAGAGTTAATTTTTTTTTACTTTATCTCAAATTCATTCGTCTTCCCTTCGTTGAAAACAGATGGAAAAAATTCACGTTGGGTAAATTAATTACAGGTTTTAAAAATACCTGCAGAACATAAACGTATGTTATAAAGACTTCAGGACCATTAATCAATGCTTAATTAAACTCCACAATCATTTAAAACTTAATTTTTACAGATCGTTAATGACGTGAGGAAAAAAAATATTTTATAATTATCAATTTTAGTAAAAACAAACATATATATATAAACAGAATCGTAGTCTTATAGTGTTATAATATTATATTCTTCTAGAATAATCATTACCCAAATTTAAATCTGAGCTAGAAAAATCTTCAAGAATAGCATTTTGGGGGTAGTTAGATTATAATGAGCCCGTCTAATCATACAATCATCAGCAATAGCAACTACCTACAAACGAATATAGTCATTCCAAAGATGGGAGGAGGGGTTGAATAATAAAACAAAAATAATAATGTACTAGAAATGAGTTATGCAATGACTATGCAAATCAATCTGAGAAACAGAACTCACTGGCTTATTTTTCTGTTTATTGATACTGTCTTATGCTATCTATATGATTTCTGCAGTAATTATCATTTATGCATTACTTCAATACCCTGTCTAATTCTAGCTATCCAATATTTTTATTCTCTGGCATTTATTCCCAATAAAAATAATTAACATTGTACTTCATTAGAGTATGAGATAATCTTTATTAAATAAATGAAATATGCTCTTCCCATGAAAATCAGTTTCAAGTTTACCACTAAACATTCCTTTAGAAAGTTTATATTCAAACTTATAAAAATAAGTGATTTTACATAAGGCTCTACAGTAGCACATTCAGCAAGCTTAAGAATATATGGATTGGTCTTATGATCTTGGTATTGTATTTTAAACCTTTTACAACGCATTCTTAAAGGAAATTTTTAATGCTTTTATATTATGTCTAAAGGATGTCCAAGTATCACCTCCATAAATGAATTAAAACAATTTTGAATAAAACTTTACATCTAGTAGTTATTTAACCTTGATAATCAACTTATTTTTTAAACTGTTAAAAGTGATTGAAGCACATATTTAAATTGGCTTACTTTATCTCACTGTTAAATATTAATCATTTAATATTGATTAATTAATGTGTGTTTAACAGTTCTTAACTAATGGGTAAAACAATAATAAGAAGCATTCAGTCATCATTGCCTGACAATTGACAAGCTTGGTGAATAAAACCCTCTCCTTAGTTTCTAAAAGAATGTTAGAGAGGTTTTTTTCCAGCACTGAGCTATTTAAATATCTCTTTACATTTTACTTTATACATTGTATAGATAATATTGTAGAAGGAACTACTTTATACACATTGGCTGAAATTTGCACCCATTCTTTTCCATAAATAATTGCTTTAAAAGCATAGGTGATCCACTTATTGTTAAAACTTATTTTTAAAATAAACTAATAATTATTGACTGCATCCAAATTAGGGTTTGATCTTACTATTAACTTGATTATTAAATCAACATATTACTTGAACAATCATAGGGAAGAGAAAGTTTTTCATTTTCAAGTACCTGTGACACTGAATCTTATTAGTTTATATAGATGTAATAATTAATAATATAGCATTTATATATTGTTACATTTTCATTTATCATTGTCAAACTTCCTCCAATCACAACTTTGATGCCATTCATTTCAGATAAATACAATAACGATTATTACTAATCATTTTCAGAACTAAAGGTTATCTCTAGTACAGATATAAACCTTAAATATCAGTTAAAGAGTAATATATCTGATTTTTTAATTTATTTTATACACACAAAGTTATTAACCTTTCTTTTTCCCCATGTGTAATATTTTATAGATATAATAAACCTCTCCATACTTCCCCAATCTTTTTAAATTCACTTAAATAAAGGTATAATAAAAGACAAATGATTCCCAAGATGCATTTTGTGTTGAACCAGCACTCATCAGTTGGCCCAGGTCACCAACTGATAAATGCTGGTTCAGCACAAAATGCATCTTAGGGATCATTTGTCTTTTATTATATCTTTATTTAAGTGAATATAAAAAGAATGGGGAAGGATGGAGATGTTTATTATATCTATACAATTTATATATCTATAATATTGTGGAAAAAACTACTCTTCATACATGCACTAGAATTGACACATATTCTCTAAAATCCTACTTAGTTTCAACTCTTTGAAAAAGTATAATATGGTTTATTAAAGTAAAGACACTAAAGTAAATTGTTCTTTTATCTTAAAGTGGAATAGTAAACAATAATAAATTAAAAATTAAATTAAACAATAATAACAAAAACATTGTTATTTTAAAAACTTGTAAATGCAGCCTCAACTGTGTTTACTTTCCTTTAAATTATTCTGCATACACTTTTCAGTATTAAGAATACCTGGGTCTCATTTTATGTGGTAGATAGGTTTCCCAGAAAACCTGCAGTAAAAAAGTCACACAAATATAGACTTAACTTACCTTGGAAAATGGGGGATAGGTTCTGTAATTTTCAGAAATTGCATAAAAGCAAAGCAACAAGGAAAAATTACTTTAAATTTTGCATTAAAAAAATAAGGAAATAAAGTATGACTAATAAAAAATATCAAATATTTGAAAAAAATTGATACAAGACTAACTTTTTTTTATTAACTACAGTATTCAATTTTACATTTTTTATGCATATTTTAATCATTATCACTATTTGACAATATAGGGTTTTTTGTAAACTGGTAAGAAATCAGATTCATACTGCTAGCACCACTTTCAGTCTAGTACTGTGTTAATGGTTTTCTGTTGATAATGTAATTGGTGATTAAACTTTGAGATGATGATTTTACTAATTGTTTATAAAGCTTGTGATATCCAGACATATAACTAATTTAACTCTCATTGGAATTTAAGAGGTTGTTCAATGCAGAAAACTTCCTCAGATTTCAGCATTTTCTAACGTTTTTCTTTCTTTCACACATCAACATAAAATCTATGATTAAATGATTAATATGTATCAGAAAATAAAAAATGTGTCTTCATTTGATAGATGTTTGTGTTTACTAATGAAATAAATTTTAAATGTTCACATTTTGTTTCTATATTTAAAAATGAGATTACAATCAAAACAAAAAAATTATACATTATCAGTAGAAAGATTATTTTCAGTTTACAAAACTTCGTTATTTATTTTAAAAATCTAAAAGAATATTTATTTCTGTTATATCTAATAAAATATGTTTTAAAAGTTTAAAATTTTTGAATATTTATTGCAATATTTTTATACCCATAAGTATAAATCTATTATTATTATTATTTACTCATAAGTATGAGTATGTTGTTTACATAGAAGCTAGGATTCTAAATACAGCTTCAGGCCATATTCACGTTAGCTGCTAATATAACATTATACTTTTAAAAACAAAGTATTTCAAGTCAAAATAAGTTATTAATAATTTAAATTTCTTGATATCTAATAAATATAGTGAAATATGAACTTCTTTATCACATAAAAAGATATTAAGAAGAAACATGAATCACATAACTTCAAAATTGCATTAAAAAATCTGCATAAAACGAGACCCTGGTGTATCTAATATATAACTTGAAAATTAATTTTTTAATTTTAAAATCAGTCTTTTTTATCTATATTTTTTGATAGCAGCTTATAATACAAAAAAACTAATTATCAAATAACATAAATGAAAGCAGTAATATCCATGATTATATGTATGCATACAAGAACTGGGATTGCTCTTCTTCAAGTTTATTCATATTAAATAGAAATGATAAAATGTTTATAAGTTAGAGCAGTCAAATATCACATTGTTAATTCACTAATTACTTTATTTTTCTGTAGGCACATAGTTAATCTCAGTAAGTAATTAAGCTCAATATGTAATATATATATATATATTCATATTCTCATAATTTTAATGCTATTATAAATAACATCAATTAAATATTTATCACTGATATTGTACTATAGTATTCATGAAGTAATAAATACCAAATGGGTTATATAATAAGAGTCATTTACAAGTCTGAATTATAAATTTATCTTATGGTTTGCATACACAAAGTTTGTTATTCCACTGAATACAGTTTTTATTTTAGCTAAAATATTTAATGATCATTTGCCTGAAAGTTTATTATGATGGTACATCAGATGTTATAATATGTTGGACTATTTCCATTATCTATCATTAAATGTTGAATGTGTAGAAATTTTTCAACTTTATTTAAACTTTTCAAATACAAACAACTTGTTATAACACAGAGATAGACAACACAGGTTAGGAATTACATAACATTTTGAATAGTATTATTCCCCACTCTTCTTCAGAGGTTGCTGATCTGACCAGTAATAATTTAGCAAAGGATTTGAACTTACACTTTTGGATTCTCAAATATCAAATTATTATGCCAATGCTCTAACCAACTGAGCATTTGACAGAATAGCACAGTTGGTTAGAGCATTGCCTTAAAAAATTGATATTCAACAATATAAAAGTGTAAATTTTACTTCTATGCTAAATTGTCACTGATCAGCCCAATAACATCTGAAGAAGAGTGAGAATAATCATACTCAAAATGTTGTTTAATTACTGTTTGTATTTGAAAAGTTTAAATAAAGTTTAAATTTTTCTATATATTGATAGATAGTGGAAATAGTCCAGCATATTTTCACATTTAATGATTATTGTTTAGTTACATATTATTAAAATTTACATCTTAATTAGTATCTGAGATTGTATGCTGGCTTGATGAATACCACTAATATGATATTTCAGCCCTTTGAATGTTAATAATTATTATTTTTTCTGACCAGTGAAGTAGCATTGATATGAAAGAGGACATTATTTGCAAGTTTATTCATTTGAAGTTTATTACTTTATAAATATTATAACATTTTTATAGCCTAAAAATTGGAAATTGGAAAAAGAATATCATTAACATATCTCTTAATGTAGAGATTTCATTTTAACATCATTCTGTTTGATAAAGGTTGTTGGTTTGAAATTACAAAAGTATGGGCTGCAACATAAGTTTTCTAATTTGATTATCAATATTTACATTATACAGTATTGATAGTGCTAGTGTTGATAGACTATTATTTTATATACTCTGAACTGATTACCTTGTGAAAATAAAATATAAGATTGTCAATAATATGAATCTATTGCTATCTAAAATATATTAAATAATCTCGATACATGTGTGTGTGCTTAATTTTAAAACATCATATATATTAATCTTTAATTGAGTTTTAAAGTTTACATTTGTCCTAAAGACAATCTCGTAAATGATTCGTAATTTTCATTACTGTATTTATCTAAAGTGGGTGGTGTCAAAGATGTGGATTGAGTTAGTTTGACACTTGTAATTCAAAATGTAACTATCTAAAATAATAATAATCACAATTCAAAAAATTAATGACAAAGATGCAGTCAGAATGTGATTTTAGCACTTGAAATTACATCGCCTTTTGCATAAGTGGTCATACAGCTTATTCTGTTTTAACATTTTACCATTTTAATTATTATAGTATATATAAAAGTTGTACAAATGAAAACAGAAAATTATACTATAAAAATTAAAAGTTCTTAGCTAAGTAATTGGATATATTGTAATAATTTTTAAAATAAAATATTGCGAGTTCAAGCAACAAATTGATATTTCAAACATTAGTATTCAATTGAAAAACTGAATAGCTTTTTTCTTGTACCTTCCTCAACTAAACACAAAAGAAAAAAAAAATACTAAATAAATTTGACTTAATATTTTTCTAGCGTGCAACTAATACTTTAGTAATTGTAATATTACAAGAATTAAAAAAAAAAAGTGGGAAAAAAATTGTCTGAATATTATAATTTGATTTATGAATATAAAATTTCTTGCGCACGCACATTATATATTTTTAATTAAATACCTTAATGATTATTATTAAACTTTTATTAAATTAGATATTATTTACATATATATTTTAATCAAAGATATTGATTTTAAATTCAATTATAAATTAATATATATATATATATATATATATCATTTTTTTATAAATATGATTTCTTAAATATACTTTCACACTTCTATTTCACAACACATACCTTAAACACATGAATAAAAGCATGCCAAGAAGATAAATAATTTACAAAATGCATTTTTGTAGGAACAAGTACTTTTCTGTAAACCCAGGTCTTACCTCTCTTTTCTCTCACATCTTCATTTTTTATTTGTGTATTTATCTGAAGAGGATGCTTTTGGTTATGTAAGTGCATAAGTATTAAAACTTATAAATGAAGTTATATATAATTTGATATGGTTAGATATTGAAAAAAGATATTGAGAAAAATGAGTGGTTGTGACTTCGGCCAAATAAAGTGTGTTAGCTCAGCTAAAAACGCATCTGTGCTATTTATTTTTTTTACAGTTATATTCATTTATGTATTTGGGATGCGTGCGTTAAAATAGATGTTTGATGTATATTTAATTGGTGTCTTCTATTTCATTTTGTTGAATGAAATAGCTAAAAGGTGAAAACTTTTAAATTTTTTATTTCTTTTTCCAATGTTTTTGCCTTGTTGTATTAGATTACTTTATTTCATAACTATTTCTGAGTTTTGAAAATTTACTCTTTTCTCAATTGCATTAATTTTTCAACCTAAAAAATCAATAGCTATAAGAACAACTGTTTGTGTCATAGCTATGATTGAACTGTCAATTGGGAAAACTCGTCTACAACAATATTCGTATTCCTTTCTCTTTTTTTAAAAAAAGTAAAAGTCTTATAATCTTAAAGCCAACGTTTGATTATAACAAACAACTCATTTATGACAAAATTATAAAAATATGAGGACTTTGAAAAAATGAAAAGGGTTGAAAATGCTGATCTTATAATAAAGTAAAAACTTTTATATAATAAATAACTGAGTAATATTCAAGGATTGTTAAATATGAGGCGCAACCTTTCTCTCTGATTGTTTTTAGTGATTTCAGAATAGCTTAAGGTTATCCTGAAAATATGTTAATATATATATAATTCACGCTCTGCATTATAACGTCAATAAACTGGATGCTTAATTATATATATGATCCAAGATAAAGTAAAGGTAGGTTCATTCTGTATTTTTTCTTTAATTGACGGGGTTGTATTAGTTTACATATAGCTCGCTGGGGTTTTCAATAAATTCTGCATCAATTTCATCCGCGTTTGACGTATTGTTATTAATATTTACATTGATAAATATATAATTCAAAGGCAGTATATCATTTGCTTATACTGAATGTTTCTTATATATGTAAACAGAGGGATTTGAATAAACTGAAAAATTCTGAGTTCAAACTCCTCTATTTACATTAATAAATATAGTAATTGAATTGTGAGAATTGCTTAAAAATTCATTAACATATGAAAACTAGAAGTAACAAGATGAGATTCAAATCAGAAACCTTTTCATCAACCATTCTACTACTAAGCTACACTACACGGAGCAAAAAAGGCTTACAACACTTAGAGTTTTCAACAGTCAATCATCCAATCACTAATTGAAACTACATTATTTAAATTTGATGGTTAGATAAGAACCAGTGTATTCAGTTTAGTATAATGCGAGGATGTTTTACCATTTGTCTTTATTTCCAAAGCATCGTGATTTTTAATCACTTTATATTTGAGTAAATTTTCACAATTCTCAACCCATTACAATATCTCCTTCTATTCACAACAAACACTCTTAACTAATATTCTTCAGCTTAAATATATCTCACTAAACAAAACAAACTAACCAATGATATTTTAAAATATAAAACTCAAATGCTTTTCATTATACTTAATGTTTTTGTATAGTTAATTGATTCTTGAAAAGTATGTATAAAAAGAGATACGGTCTGTTTGGAAACATAGAAGAATTGTTTCACATTGTCAAGCGTTGGTGGCCTAGTGGTCAGCATAGCTGTCTTCCAAGCAACTGGCCTGCAGTCGCTTCTGGGTCAACGCATTTGACATATGAAAAAAAAAATGAAAAAAAAAATGATTTCAGATAACTAAAAACCAGTAAAAAAAACTTGTAATGGAATATGTTTAAACGAATTATATCAGTTTAATTTGTTAATATTTATTTTGTTTTTATGTACTCACATGCACTTGTTTATATTTTAGATATATATTTATTTATTAAAAATAATACTGTCACTAATGTGTGAATAGTAAATCGAACAAATAATGACATACACATTCGTAAATGAATAAGAATTAGATTTTAATATTTATTATATTTAATTGTGTTTAACAAATCAGAGGGAAATAACAATACTTAATAAATTTTATATTATTTTCACACTTTTTAATTTTTATTTGAAATCTTTTTAATTGAACAATCAAAATTCTCTTAGATTTTAATACCAAATGGCAAATACCATATTGAAAAAATTGGAAAAAAAAATCTATCTTATGTGGTGCTAGAGTAGCAGATTCTGGAAGTCAGTTAGGTCTTCCAATTCTGTGTCTTCCTATGTTCAAACATCTTATGAATTCAAGCAATAACTTAGCTGTACTTTTCTCACAAAAAAATTTAAAAAGTGGTTAAGTAGATCATGCATGTCATTGACTCAAGATATAGTTTCACTCCTCTGTGGAAGTTATACCATGGTGCTTTTCAAATAACTAAAGAATTATGGCATAATAAATGAACATTTAATGAAATTTCAAACAAATCCTTTTTCTGGACTCAGTCACAAAGGATTGAATTTTTCTAGACAATTTCTGGAGTCCCAGCAAGAAATTCAGAGCAATATATGATCATTACACTTATTTGCTTCATAAATGAAATTTAGCAGCCACTGAACTTTATGGATGTAATTAAATACAATTCATAAATAGTATAACTAATTGCTGCTAAGTTTATGATTACCATAGCAGAAATGAAGAAAAATACCAATGAATTTATCCCCTGATTGAAATCTCTGCAAGTTCCTTAATGATATTATGTAATTATAAATTTATTTAAATGCACATTGATTACGTAAATAATATTCATTAAGGCTGTAGCCTCAAGCACATGTGTATAAAAAGCGATAGTAGGGACCTCTACAAGTCTTAAAAGCATAAGCTTACTCTTTTCTTCCAATGAGTAAGCTTGTGGTTTTAAGACCTGTAGAGATCCCTACTATCATATTTTATACGCATGTGCTTGAGGCTACAGCCTTAATAAATATTATTTAATGATATTTTGTAAAGGTTAAGATAATCAAACAATATCCAGACATTAAATAAATAGTTATAGGAAAAAGTGCGAATAAAAAGTCTACACATTTAAAAATTACATATATATTGTAATGTAATTAATTGGTGGAATGTGGCAAAGAGTAATGAGACATTCCAATATCAGTTTGAACTTTGAATTTTGTTTCAACTTTTTTGTGCTTAAACTTTTAAAACAAAACTAGGACCATTACTTTACATGACACTTTACAATAAATAAATAATTATTTAAAGAAAAGCTCTCTATAAATACATAGTTTTTTCAAAATAGAAGAATTTGAACTTAGGATTTTTAGTCTATATTCATCCTCCACTCCATTTCAAATAACTTATATACATGATCACACACAAGTGAAAATAATAAATGATCCCCAATACATGTCTTTTGTGATGTGCCAGCACTCATTAGTCAGGCCAGATCATGATCTTTCCACACATATGTGCAATCAGTGTCCAACTTATATTAAGATAGTAATTCCTTAAACTTTAATGGACAGGCTTCAATATTCTCATTCTTTCAACAATTCAACAGTCCATTTCATTGAAAATCCAATGATGGAATGCTCAAAATACTTTGGGTTGTAGATAACCATGTACATATTATATCAATCTAACCCCTCATATTATCAGACCATTATATATCCATTTATATTTAAGAGTAGAAAGATGGGATGGATTTATACTACGATGTAACCTATTTCCAAAGCAATATGTAATTAATGTATTCATTGAGTATACTAAATGTTTACTATAGTAAATAAAAGGATTTGAGCTTAGAATTTTCAGTATATATTCATCCTCCACTCCATCTCAAACAACTGATACACATGATCACACATGTGAAAAAGATAAATGTTCCCTAATATACATATTTTTTGCAGAACCATCACTCACCAGTTGTGCCAAATCATATATACATGTATCATAAATGATGATCTAGAACATCTGATGAATGCTGGTTTAGCACAATATATATATATATATATATATATATATATATATATATATATATATATATATATATATATATATATATATATATATATATATATATATATATATATATTGTGCCCTTTTGTATGGGTCACCATGAATTGTTATATCAATTTATTAAAAATTTTAAATTTAAGGTATATTTAGCTATATGATGTTGATTTTATTTATGATAATCTTTCAAAAGTTTAATTAAAGTAATCTATGAATATTTGATATGTGAAATTGTGCTAATGTTTGAGAGAGACGTTTCAATAAAAGATGATAATATTATATGGTTGGGAAAACTGGCCATGATTAATACTGCATTAATAAGTTTTGTAAATAAATGTTTAAAGCTAAAAGTTTAAAAAAGACAAGTTAAAATTAAATGCATATATTTATTGTTGATAAAGATTAATATTTAATAAGTGAATATAAATATTTTAATTGTTAATAGTATATAATAGAAGATTAATATTTGATTTTAATAATATCGAATTATTATTTTAAAGTTGTTATAATATATTATTTATTTTAAAAATATTTATTTTTAAAATTAAATTGTTAGTTTATTTTTAGATATTACAAGCGTTTGTATCTGTGTTGTAAAACAGATGATAGATAGATATATGTACACACATGCTTGTAAGTTTTTTTAGTAAAGTTGCAAAACTGTTCTAAAATTCTATTATAAAATTTATAAATATTATATTGGCTATCACGAGATAAAAATAAAGATAATTAATGTGAAATATTAAATCTGGTTTTTAAAATACTGTTTTAAAAAAAAAAAACATAACGAATAAAGATAGACTTAGTTTGTTTAGAAAAATAGTCTTATAAAAGTTAAAAGTGAAATAAAGTAAAAAAAGTATATTTTAAAAAAATGTTTAATGGATTTAAATAAATGATAAAGATCAATTTAAGAATTTAATAATGTAATAAATAATAAATATTAAATAAGTCATTATTTATTTTTAATTCTGTATTGTTGGTAAAATATGTAAATAGGCTAGCAAGGTGATTGTTTAATTTACCAATCAAGTGGGGAATTTATTCCGGTATAAAACTAAGGTTCAATTGTTCGGAGGGGGATTATGATTGTAATTTCTTTTAAGTGAAGTGTGCTATTAGATATAGCTAAGTAAAATTATAGACGCTCTCGTAATCATTTTAAAATTATAAGAGAGTAGTTTTAAATAATTTATAAAAGTTTTACCGTTAAATATGCAGTGCTAATTTATTTATAATTCCCTATTGATCGTCTCTATCGAAGCTCAATTTACTATCAAATAATCATGAAAGCATCGTATAAGGATAAAATGTATTGGAGACTTTATACTAAAAGTATAACAAACGCTGGATTAACTAGGAGAATTACTAGTTGGATAAAAGTCATATATTGGATATTATATGAATTTAAAAGTTGATTATAATTATTTTTTATAAACAAATATTTTAAAGAAAGATAAATACTTCTTTATGAAGAAAGTATTTTTAAAATACAAATTTAAGTATATATCTTGGTAAAGATATGGTAATTAATAATAATTGCAGAAGTACTTGCCTTGTTAAGTCTTTGTGGTTTAAAAGACTAGATTTTGATAGTTTTAAAAGGCAAATAAATCGGAAATTTAATTGGTAAAAAAATACCTGTAAATAAAATATTATATAGTAAAGTCTGGACGCTGGTCGTACAGAAGAATTTAGAAATTAATCTTACCTAAATATTGGTTAAAGAATGCGCAAATAAGTATACGTGGATATCCAAGTCAATTCAGAATAATTAAATAAGAACATTATAAACTATTGATTAATACGAGGAAAGTAATAACTTTTTTTTAAATAATTTTTCTTTAAAGAAATGAATCCGGATCCTATAAACTATTTTAATTATTATTTTGTTTCTTATGGTGGAACTTATTTTATTTTATTTTTTAAAAAAAAAACGTTTTCATTTATTTCGTAAAAACTGTTTAAACACGTGATGTACCGGAAAAGGAAGTAATGTTGGTAAAAGTTTGTGCCTAGGAAAAAAGAACAATTATGGGTGGAAAGAAGACACCGTTGGATTTTATGTAACATATTTTGTTTTTCTTAACTAACATAGATATTTAATTATTTATTGATCTATTAAAGATAAGAGAGGTACATTTTTAAAAAGTAACTAAATATTAATATAACACTTAATTTCATAAAGTTTATTTTTATATAATTATACAACACGTAATATTTTAAAGAATAATTGTTGAGTATAAATGTGAAATTATTTTGTAAAACTATAATCCTGGAGGACATCGTGTGGCGGATTATAAATTGGAGTATCATTTATGGTAAAAAATTATATAATATTAATAATTTGATGTATTTTGCTTTGTTTTTCTTAGATCAGCCAAATATGATTTGATTGTTGAATGAATGTATAAATATTTAAAGAATATACACACATAATATTAGTAATAACAGTTTTATTTTAATATGCATACTTAAAATTTATGATATAAATTTATTACAACGTAATAAGAGAAATCCAGAAATAATTATATGATTCTTTCGTGAATAAGTTTTAATGTTTCTGTTACAATATTAGGAATTTGATTTATTATATTAGTATGAGTTATTTATATTACCTTTCAAGTTAGTAAGAGGTAAAAA
This sequence comes from Epiperipatus broadwayi, assembly GCA_028023455.1. Classification (NCBI taxonomy): domain Eukaryota; kingdom Metazoa; phylum Onychophora; class Udeonychophora; order Euonychophora; family Peripatidae; genus Epiperipatus; species Epiperipatus broadwayi. Next base: position 4,603,643 of record JAQFVV010000068.1, on the reverse strand, counting down.
TATCTATATTTTTTTTTTTTATTAGATAAGTTAAATTAATTTTATATAGAAATTTATATTTTGTTTGAAGGGTTTATCGTATATCGATGATGAGGTATAAGATAGTTTGGATAGTCATTATTTTTTAAAAATTGGTAAGCTGTTACTGAAGTTAAATAAGGTCAAATGATATTTGTAGATAGAATTTTATTAGGAAGGAATAGGAATTACGAGTAGAGAAGAGTAGTAGTTTAAATAGAAAAGAATCATAGAATTTATTTTAATATAATACTTTATAAAATTTGAAATTGTTGAATAATTTTAAATATTATTTTAAGAAAAGAACATATATGTATTGCATATTTTGGTAAGACATACAGTATGGAATTACATCCGAATGAAGTAAATAATTATATAATCAATAAATGTCATTATATTATAAAGTTATATCAGTATATACATTAGTTGATATTTGATTAATGCTAATAGTAAATGTAATACATACTAATACATTATAATAGAAATAGCAATAATACTTAAGTGAAGTAGCATTTTTAATTGTTAAAGTTTGTTTATTTTACATATGCTACATAAGTGATATTTTACATAAAAGTCTTCTTTTCTACTAACTAATGACAAATGATATCTATTAAGATTTAAGTTCATAAACTTAATTAAATGTTACTGATAAAACATTTAAGAAATGTATGGATTATCTATTTATGTTTATGGAAATAGTAACAGTGTAAAAATCTTGTATTATTATTTTTCTTATTTTTTATTTTCTTTGGTTTCCACTTGTAATGTAAATAATGTATATAAGTTGTTTATTAAAGTTGATGTAAATAAATTTGTTTAAGTTGTTTTAAAAGTGTGTCGAATTCATTATTTACACCACAGCTTTTGACAACAGATAATTTGAATAAACATAATATTTGCACAATATGAATTTATTGTTATTATTATTTTAAAAAAGAAACACAGTATTTTCTTAATATAATTTATAGAAATTGATTGACATTAACATATAATATTATAATGGTCACAAAGTAATTATAATGCACAATATAAGAGTATAATATTATTTATTGCCACAGATTGTTAAATTATAAGATTTTAGTATAATTTTTAAATTAAGATACTATATGGAAGTGCAAGACATGTATATGATTTACTTGTTTTCTTAATGATTAATAGTACAATAAAATAGAGAAGATTAACTTATACACTAAAGATTGTTATTTTAGTTATTTATTATTATTATAAGTTAGGTGTAGTTAGGTTTGATATTAAATCCCTTATCATGCCTATCTGCAAAAAGTATTATTACTTTAAGATAATTAAAAGAACCTGAGATTATTTAATTATATTTCTTTAATAAAAGATTGAGATTTATTTATTACTATTATTGAAGTTAGTTAATTTTTTAGAAAAGACATAGGAGTGCTATAGATGTATTAGTGAGATAGTAAAGAGGTAATAGTATTCTTATGCCATTGAGATAATGTCTTAGAAGACATAGGCTCAATGTAAATTCATATTACTACATGTAACTTCACTTCATAGTCTCATGATTTTAATAAATACTTATTTAATTAGTACATGATATTGAACTATATTAATTTTGGTAAGTTATAATGAATCTAATAAGATATAGTATTATAAAAATATATTAATGATAGTTATACATATTTTAGCCGAGCATAACGATTTAATTGAGCTAGTCATATTTTAACTTATATTATATATCAGGAAGTGAGGGTACAATATATATATATATATATATATATATATATATATATATATATATATATATATATATATATATATATATATATATACATGTGTTCATAAACATCAGTTGTTTATGATGGGAATAAAAGATGAATATAGATAATTCAAATTACTCTATTTATTATAAAGTTGTAATTATAAATTTTATTAAACGCTCACTATTATTTCAGTAATAGTTTTAACAAGGCTGTAAACCTTAGCAATGAGTGTCTTAAAAAATCGTCACTAGGGACCTCTGTAGGTCTTTAAAACACATGCTTACGCTATGAAGAAAAGAGAGAATCCTTCTTTACTTCGACCTACTTTTATATATAAATAGGTGAAGCAGAAGTGTTTTGATCTAAGAGTGTGAAGCTATTAAATACTTCACTAATTAAGTCCACAATTCTTATAATACATTAATACTCACGAAATCTTACGATTTACTATGAGTTAATGAAAAGATCTTATAGTAAGAAATATATTACGATAATTTAAAGTTGTAATTATAAATTTTATTAAACGCTCACTATTATTTCAGTAATAGTTTTAACAAGGCTGTAAACCTTAGCAATGAGCGTCTGAAAAAATCGTCACTAGGGACCTCTGTAGATCTTTAAAACACATGCTTACGCTATGAAGAAAAGAGAGAATCCTTCACACTCTTAGATCAAAACACTTCTGCTTCACCTATTTATATATAAAAGTAGGTCGAAGTAAAGAAGGATTCTCTCTTTTCTTCATAGCATAAGCATGTGTTTTAAAGACCTACAGAGGTCCCTAGTGATGATTTTTTCAGACGCTCATTGCTAAGGTTTACAGCCTTGTTAAATCTATTTATTATAGTAAATATTCAGTATACTGAATAAATAGACTAATTAGATATTGCCTTGCAAATAGGTTATAACATAATATAGGTCAGCCCATCCTTCTTTTAATATAAATGGATATGTAATGGTCAAATAATATGAGAGATTAGATTGATAATAATGTTTATATAGGTGTGACTACAATATCAAGCAAAGGAGGTGGGGGCTAACAATCAGATAACAAATATGTGAAAGATCTAATGTTCACACCATATTGGGCAACATAGACTCATCAGAACCCAAATGGAAATAACAAGATAGTTAGAACAACAATGTAAACCCCAATTGTGTGATTACACATCACTGTATACATTAGAAATAATAAATTATTATTGAAACTACAATATCAAATCCCCCAAGGGGTTTGTGCATTTATCATTGGCTTTTCAATAAAATGGACAGTTAAATTGTTGGAAGGGTGAAAAGAATAAAGTTGTCCATTAAACTTTAAAGAATTTCTATCTTAAAATAAGCTGAATATGGATTGTATATATGTGTGGGAGATTATGATCTGACCCAATGATGAATGCTGGTTAAGTACAATATATATATCAATATTTAAAAATTTTTAACACGGATGAACCTGCAAAACATGTTATATATATATATATATATATATATATTGGGGATTATTTATTATTTTCACATATTTGTGTTCCTGTGTATCAAGTTTTGGAGATGGAGTGAGGATGAATGTTGTCTGAAAATTCTAAGTTCAAACCCCTCATTTACTATAGTAAACATTTAGTATACTGAATAAATAGATTAACTATATATTTATTTCTATGAATATTGATATCTAAGTCTGAAAATATTTTTAAAATAAATAAATAAATAAATCTTATAATTTTGGTATGTTTGTCCCACAAGTTTGTTCTAAGTTATAGTACTGCATAACATTGATTAAAAATTATCTCAGAAATGCAATATTCAAGTCTAGTAAATACTATTTTTATAATTTTAACTCTTTAATGTTATAAATTATTATCCTTCATATGATAACCCAGTAGAAGATAATTTGTTCTATTTAATTCATATCTTGTAAACTAAATATTGACATAAGAATGATGTTGCTGTATAAAAATGATGTACAACTTTCTTATAAAGGAGTATATTTTTAAATAGCAATAATTATTAAATAGATGATGACATTAAAAAAATTAATGGCCAAGACCAATTAATTAACAAAATATTTTAAATTTAAAAATTAAATGAATGCAATAATAATAACAAATTTTCTGCAACTTTAGCATCATTGTTCTTATATTTTAATTAAGAAAATGATTTATTAATTTATTACTAACTAAATGTGTTGTGTATTTCTAAGTGATGTAAAGTGGAACAGTTTGTTGGAGCAGCTACTGAAAGACTTAATTATAAACAATCAATAAGATAAAAATGTTTTATTGCATCTTTAATTAAACTTTGATACTTCATAATCTGGGAAACAATAACCAAACTTATAATATTTTATTGTAAGTATGGTTTTAATTAAACTAATTCCAAGAGGTACTAGTGGAATTTCCATAAGAAGATATTCAAGATCACCTTATGAATAAAATTGGATAATAATATGTCAGGAGTTTTATTCAACTGAACATAATATTTATTGAAATATCAATTCCACAAATATATTTCAATATCAATAAAGTTTTTATAAATTATTGAGAATATGTTGATGGAGAAACAAGAAGGGTAATATCTATAAAATATCTCAAATATATTACAGAAATATCAGATTAAGTTAATAGATTAATAAACACAAAATGTGAAGTATTATGGCTTGATCAGAAATAGTTATTAATTATTATGAAATATTAACAACTGATCCCCAAATTACAAAGAATAGATAATGCACACTTATACTAAAAATAATCATAAATTAAATATATTACCTGTATTTTTTTATTATATTTCCTTCTCTTTAGAACTTTCATTGAACAAGATAAATATAAATATTATAACACAATTGAGAAAAATAATATATTATAATTTATAATAAATTCAGTCTTTTAAAAAACATTCAATATATTTATTCTGGCACATCTTTTCAAAATATTTGAAAGGGGTAAATCTTTTTAAACTTTGGATTATAAATCCTAATAGATAGGAGAAACACAATGTAATCCATATAATGAGTAACTAACTGGAAATGAAGTTTGAGCTTTTAAATAATAACAAATACAGATTAAGTTAAATTATTCCAAAGTAAAAAATTGATTTATCTCCTTGGAGTAAAATGTAGTTATTAATCTTTAAAGAATGGTATTCATAAATTACAGTTTTTCTTAAAATATTTATGAAAGCATAATTCCTTAGTTAAAATTATTTTTTAATCAGAATCATCCACAGTAAAAGTGTTTATCTAGGAGAAGATAAATTCACTAGTTAAAATTCATTTTTAAAAAGATGATATTCAATGTTATAGGTTGTTGTCCAGGTGATATATAAAATTAAGTAGTTAAAATTCATATTTAATGATGATTGGAAAGTATAAGTGTTTATTCAAGTAAATATGAAATTCGGTAGTTTAAATCTGTATTTAAAATAATGAATATCCCATACATAAGTGGTATTCACATGAATATAAAATTTAGTAGTTAGCTTTATATGTAGTGAGTGATTATAAAATATTTATTTATGCAAGTGAAGATAGAATTCATTGATCTACATTTATATTTTAAAAATAATGAATATCCAATTAGTATCAAGGTGAAGATAAAATGAAGTAGTTATATTCTTATTTAACAAATAATTGTTTGATACACTGGTGTTGATTCAAAAAAACTCTATCAAGCAAAGTTTTTGGAGATGAGATGAATAAATAATAGTAGCACTCCCATATAATTTAAATTTCCAGATCTAAATCAATGTTTTTATATTTTCATTCCTTTTAAAAGTGAATCATAAAATGATAAATGTAATTAGATGTGTATTTTTTCATTCAGAAGACTTTAATCAGAATATGATGCAGTTGGAGTTAGTTAATAAGAAAGACTAAATAATTTTTAACACATAGTTATAATTATAGGTTTTCATCATATGATCAATGAGCTCATCATTTTCATTCAAAATTCTTCCTTATTTTGACTTTTTACAGGAAAGTTTACCAGAGTTGTTATGAAATGATAAGTTGGCACTCAATATTTTGAAGTTTTAATATTTTATAATGCCAATTTTATAGAATGAAATCATTTAATACTATATATATATATAAGGCCATTATTACATAAATTAATAAAATTAAAATACATATTATTTTGCAAAAAATTACCTATGTTACTATATAGGGTATATGAGCACAGACTTTAAGATGACTCATCACTCTCCACTCTATCTAATAACACTGATAAACTCAAGCACATATATGCTGAAAAGGTAAATAATCACCAATATATGTATTTCATGCTAAAGCAGCAATCATCAGTTGGTCCATATTATCATCTCCCACACATATATACTATAAGTGCTCAGATATATATTAAGATAGGCAATCTTCATACTTTAATGGACAGGTTCCAATCTACTTCACACTCCAACTCTTCAACCGTCCGTCCAATTGAAAGTCTGATGATGGAATGCTCGAAGGCCACCCTGAGGCTGAGATTCTTGTCACACCCATGTTGACCTAAGTTCAATCTGAACCCCACATGTACAGGACATAATCCATGTAATAACTGAAACACATGCTTATTATATACATGTGTCTATATATGAACTATATAGGGTATATGAGCACAGACTTTAAGATGACTCATCACTCTCCACTCTATCTAATAACACTGATACACTCAAGCACATATATGCTGAAAAGATTCATGCTAAACCAGCAATCATCAGTCTGTGCTCATATACCCTACATAGTACATAATACATATATAGACACAGGTATATAATAAGCCTGTGTTTCAGTTATTACCTATTTTATAAATTTTAAAAATAAATGATTTTCTTTTATTTAATTTTATGTTCCCACTTTATTTATTATTTTATTGCAAATAATTATACTAATAAATTTACTTATTTAAAGTGAAAATGCATTTCAGTCTTATAATTATTCATGCATACACCCACATATATTTACATATACTGTTTACATTTTCTATTATTATTCAGTGTAATTTTAAATTGTATGTGTATAATAATAAAGTTACTACTACACTAATACTAGTTTTTTAATAATTTATCCTCATTTTTATTAGGACTATGGGTTTTTTTTTTCAAATATACATGTAGTTCTTTTAAAATTACATAAGCATTCATGTGAGTTTCGTAACTAAATGTGAATTTTGTTTTTAAAAAAAATGATGCACATATTTGTAAAATACGACTGGGTAGTAATCTTGAATAACTTTCATAGTTCATTTTATAAAACAATATCACCAATAATTTAATATCACTTGCATAACATTATTCATAACCATAATAACAATAATATTAATAATTAATATTTGTTATATTGGCTAAACCAATAAAATTTTTAGAAAGTCTTTTTACAATCATTAATTTGAACACATTAAATATCCTTATAATATATATATATATATATATGTGTGTGTGTATATATGTGTGTGTGTGTGTGTGTGTGTAAACAAATCTCAAGTTTTAATTAACTATGTAAAGCAACTTTAAATATAAATTCAAGGTTTTTAAAATTAAAAGCTATTTCCTTTATAAAAAGAAAAACTATAATATTTTTGTCAAGAATTGGTGGCTGAGAGGTTAGCATAACTGCTTTCCAAGCAGTTATCTCTGGTTTGCTGCCTCACCAACACTTTGTCATATATAAAAAAAATTATAATGTTTTTTGCTATAACTTTTGCATACTACTTCTTTTTTATAAGTGATTTTTCTATTTTAATCTTCTCTATGTTACCATAAAGAATATTAAAATAAAAATTATTTCTATTTTTATGCATGTATCTGCACATTTTTATTTTTTTAATTTATTAATGAATCTTATAGCTTTTACCATGTTTATTCTTAATAGACTATCACTTCACTCATGTTCTAACATGTTTAAGTATTACTTTATCTTGCAAAATTATTTTAACTTGACATTACTTTCCACAAACCTTAATTATTATAACTCATATTTAAAATGTATTGTAAAACAATAACATTCATACTATAAATATGAATTAAAAACCTATGGCCAAAAATTCAACTTCACTATTACTGTCTTTGCAACAACAAATGCCAACAGGTTAAAACAGAATGACTTCCTTAGAAATGATTTTTAAGTGTATAAGTCTATTACTATTGAAATAATGTATTGCTATAGAGATTCTTCTTATGAATACCCTCTCTCCTAGCATTATCTAAACTCATGTAATAAAAATTATTATAAACAATAAAATATACTGATTTCAAAGCAAAGCTTGGTACATTCTGATGATTATTTAGTTTTATTCCAGTTGAACTGTGCTTAGAAACTTCTTGAATACATTTTTTTCTGCTTACTCAATTTCACATGAATCTAATTAAATTGTTTAAATAATAAAATGCATCACCTAAAAGAAAAAATTGGATCCACTTTATTGATTTACAACTTGTGAAAACAAGATGAAGCTCTTGCTTCTATTGACAATATTCATAAAAAAATGATTCTAGCAAATATCTACCGCTTTAAAAGAATACTTAAGCTGTAACTTAATCTGATTTGTATAAAAAGTCTAATAAAATCCAATAAAATTTTCAATTTCATGCAAAACTCTATACACTCCAATTAATATCTGAATTTATATCTTAAAACTTTTCAGCTGCATGTTAATGAAGCCATTCTAAAGTCAAATTTGAAGTCATTAGAAGTACAATGCTTAGAAGCCAATAATCATTGCTAAAAATTGAAGCATTAAATAAGACTATTAAGATGACTAATTAAAAGCCATGTTCCTAAAGTCATATAATATTTTTATATTAAGTTTATTTAACATTATAATATTAAATCCTCACTAGTCAAGCAATAATTCTGATTATTACATAACTTATAACTTATACTATTATAGTTAATGATAAACTAATATTATCTCTTTTAAGTTATAATTCCTTGATTAGAAAATTATATTATTGTTTATCTTAGTACTTTATTGCAATTATTTCAGACTGATTTATAATCATTCATCCAAGGAAATATTGAAACTAACATTGTTTAACTTATAATCAAACTAAAGCACCACATAAATCTGTCAGCTTAATTTTTATATCGGCATTAGATGCAGAAATCTATTTTATTTAATCTATTTTAGATTCATCTGCTAAATGTTTGGATAATCAATATACAATAGCAACTGTTGTTAATATTGACATTCCTATCCAAAGAATAGTATTGGCCTAAAGTTAGTATAAAACTGAGATCTCTGAAATATGTAAAAATTGACCTTCTGTCAGATTTATATAACTATGCAAAAGAACTTGGGTTTAAAACCTTAGAATTTTTTTTTAAATTTCAAGCTATTAAATTGAATAAATAAGTAGAGGGATTTGAACTCAGGATTTTTCAGTCTATTTGTTCTTCATTCCATCTTACACAACCGATACACATACACCACACTAACGTAAAAAAATACATGATCCCCAATATATGTATTTCGTGTAGAACCAGCACTCATCAGTTGGACCAGATCATAATCTCCTACACATATATAAAATCAGTACTCCGTTGATATAAAATAGCAATATCTCAAACTTTAATGAACAGGCTTCAATCTTCTCACCCAGCTGGAGACTGCTAGTTCTGTACAAAATATGTATACTGAGGATCATGTATCTTTTTCATATGTGTGTGGTCATATATATTGGTTTGTTAAAATATAGTGGAGGACGGATAGACTAAAAAATCACCAGTTCAAATTCCATTCAGTATAAACAAGTTATATACTGCCTTAGAATTAAATTGAATAAGATAAAAAAAATAAGATGATTTCTGAATGGATAAATGCCTTAGTTCCAGCTTTTATTTTTAAAATCATTGGCGAGGTAAAATTCTGAAAGAGGTCTATAAATGTGAATATTAAATATTTGTCACTTGATTACTGTTACGATAGATTGATCTAGAATGGTATGAATAGAACTGCTTTTGTAATCAATATTAATTTGGTTAATTAAGACTAGTTTCTGGTTATTATCTTTAGTAATGAGGAGTATTGATAAAAGCCAATAATCAAAATTAGCAGTACCATCTTACGTCCTTTGAAGCTGGCATCGGAAAATAGAGTGGACTATTATTGCTAATGCATTGCTTAGCTTGCTGATGAATTTGAATAAATACATTTATCAAGTACGCGATACACTTTAAAAAAATGTTAATAAAATTTAAATAATTTAATTTGTTTAAATAAATTATTAAAAGTATCATGCTTTTCTAACGTATTAAGTGCATTTTATAAAAATGTTGATTTTTAACTGAATGTATGTATATATATTACTAATGATGTAAAAGATGGGGGGGGGGGAGAGAATGTCTTCGCATTTCTATAAATTATTTATCAGTTATTTTCCAATAAAATAGTTTTAATTTCCTGTAGAAGATTGAAAAAAAAGGTGAAGACTTTAGCTTGAGACAGATGCAGTAACTAAATATCTTTTTGGCCCAGGAAATTTAAAAATAACTTAATAATCAGCTGTGTGACAGATCGATGAGATTTAGAAAAATCTCATCGATCTCTACTCAGCTGATTATTGATTGTGATTATAGTACTTAATGATTCTGAATAAAAATTTAAGTTTTAGTGCTGATAACAGAAACAAACAGAGTTTTTTAATAGAATTTTTAATAGTCTTTATATAAAAAGCATATTTAAAAAAAAGTTTCAGTAAATATGTGTGCTTATTTTCTTGTTTTATAAGTAGTAATCATTTCTATATACACATCCCAAACTATTTTCTGCCTATAGAATTTGTACTCATACATTTGGCCAACATCCTTTATAACGACTGATTATAAAACAATAATTATATATTTTAATTACTTCTGCTTTATATTATATTTAGGCATCTTTAATCTAATTGGCATAGACTATACAAAACCTAGCCAAACATATTTTTTTCTGTTTCATTTAAGTAAAGTTGTTAAGATTCAAATCTTCAAGTATTTTGAATTTTTTTATATATTTAACTTATATAGTGTAAAAAAGGTAGATGTGGCTGTTAAATGTGATGATGGTAATACTGTTTTTCAGTAATGACATCCAATAGACAGAAAATAGTCTGAGAATGTAGACATTGCATTAGTATCTATTGATTACTTATGCTTATAATATATGACTCTAAAACTGAGTAATTTATATATTATTGTGTAGTTTTAGTTACCTTCAAGTTTGCAGGCATTTTTACTGCTTAATATTTATGTGGTTATCATTAGTAGATAATAAGATTAAGGTCTTAATGATGTAAAAGTTTTATTAAAGTTTGAAATATAACTTCAAATAGAGATATTTTAAAGGAAATTAGACATAATAATCTATCATCAGTGATGTTCTATATGATTTAAAGAAGTAATAGAGTCGTGGATTTAAGAATTCTTCATGATGTAGGTAATAAAAATCATAATTTAATCAATGAATAGAACTTTTGTGCTCAACTTGTCACTTGGGTGCTTCATCATCAAGTACCCCTTTTAAGAATATGACCGTGCAATTATTTTTGTATTATTAATGATGATCAAGTTTATTATTTGATCATAATATTTTATTGCTCATGCTTTGTTTATTTTTGACAAAAAAACAAAAAGAGCATTAGCTTAAATATGGTTAGTTTTTGCCATGACTTGCTAATTAATTATCATTAGGCTTTTATATTAGGATGTTATATAATTTTTTATATCTTGAAGCAAAATGATCATATTTTTATAATAGGGAATTTTTCTGTCATCTTTTTTAATAATTTTGTCCATAAATAGCATCTATTATTAAATATTTAAATCAAGTTTTTAAATAAATAAATTACAGTTGTTTTTCTGAGAGTTTCTTGATTATGTACTAAACCATAGTAATATTTATCCAATATGAGATTATAACCTTTAGCTAAAGCTATTTGCTAACAAGACCCATAGAAATTATGGCTTATATCTGCTCTGATAATGTTGCTTTAATATATCTTTAAACTAGAAATTTTAATCTGTAAGACTTCCTATAAAATTTACAAATATATATATATAAATCATGTTACTGCTTGTATTGTGGTTTTAAAATTGTGATTAGTTCATAGTAAGCAATGATAAACTGCCCCTGATGATGATTAAGTATTACCAATTGTAGTACATTGATATGCCATTCTTCAGTTTGTTAGGACACAAAAAATTAAATATATATCTACATGCACTCATATTGAAATATATTTTAGCTAATTTATAATATTTGAGGCAATTTTTCAGGGCATGAGCATGTCTTAGGAAATAGCAGCATATAGCACAATTTTATTAAGTTATTTATAATAAAGATAAAATTAAACCCAGTTATAAATGAGTAAATGTGGTATACACAAAAAAAATTAATAATATTATGCCTATTTACACACACACACACACATATATATATATATATAAAACTCACAAATAAGCTCTTAATAAGATTTGTAGAATATCCCCAATTCTAGACCAGTTTCTGCTGCTGGATTGTTAAGAGCTATTTGCAAACTCTATGTATAACATTTGCAATACAAGCTTATTAAATTAGGTCATGTGACATAGGACTTAATTTCTTTGTAATTATATATATATATATGTTTGAAAATAAGTATATAGTAAATTCTCATAAATGTTAAAACCCTCTTGCACTGTGGCAAACTTAATTATTCTCCCTGATGAGATTTTTGTAATCTTTCAAACATTTGATTTAGTATTAACCATTATTCTATATTGTAATGTAATAAATTATACTTTATTTACTAAAAATTTGTGTTTACAAATTAAATAAATTATAAAAATATCCTATTTAAACTTTGCAAATATTGAAAAAAATAAGATCATAATAAAAACAAAGAACAGTTTTGTCAGATTGATTTCATAAAATCAATGGTTCTTTTTCTAATGGCATTTGTGTTTAAAATGTTAATAAATAAATATCAGTAACTGATAAATCTATTAAATTATGTTTTAAAATTTCATTTTTTTTATGAAATTGCACTTTAGTCTAATACAGAATGAATGATGATGTATGATCAATCAGTTTGAAAGGCATGTTTATTGGAACTCCATAATTTGTTTTGTTAACATTATGTTAACGCGTATTACCTTATATTTTTAATTGGTTTGCTTCAACATTTTGAACATGCATGTTACTTTGCTTAACTGTAGCTGGGTGCACTTTTGGCCCCAAGGACAAAATTAACATATACAACAAACTTTACTTAGTCAATGTTCAAAACATTGAAGCAAACCAATTACAAATAAGATAAGGAAAAGAAGAATAACATAAATATTACCTTATATTTTTACAAATAAAATATATATAACATTTATATATAAAAAAAATCATATCACAAAATATTTTTATATTTATATGTGACTTATAATTATTGATAAGCAGACTCATAATGAATCATTTTCATATATTTGCAAATACAATTTTACTTTTCGTTTATTAATGCCCATTCATTCAGTCTGATATTTCAGTAAAATTATATTTGAAAGTTTATTAAAATGATTTATTATGCATCTGCTTATAAATAATTATGAGTAATGTATTAGAATGAGAATATTCTTTGATATGATTATAATCCTAAACATATTTAAGCAGTATTAAAAGTTAATTGGGTGCTGTTGAAATTAGTAGTAACACATCAAATAATGTATGTTTTTGTTTTTTAATATTCATTACACAATTATTTTGCGAAAATAATCATGACTCTTAATAAACTTTCCCAAAAAATCAAGGCTTTAGCTAATTAAAAATTTATGTTAAAGTAACCTCATAAAACATATGAAATTTGATGACACTGACCAAATCTGTTACAGTTTGATGAAATTTGATTAAATGTACTACATTTTTGATTGTCCTGATATCTTTCAATTTCTTTTGGAATTAAAATATCAGAATAAAATATATGTGAACTTCACAATTTTATAAAAGGAAAAATTAGTAAAATATCTTAGTAGATGGTTGTACAATTCAAGTGTTTTTTCTCAATTTCACCATATAAAAGTTCTCATTTGATGTTAGATCTGTTAATGGCCAAGTCAGACTTTTTTGTCAACAAATGGCTAGATGTTACGTATTGTAACAATTTTAAAATTAACATTTGTGAGATATTACCATATTACTACATTTTTTTTTATTTATATGGTCTGGTAATTATTTTTAATTATATTAAACTAAAAATTATTATTGGAGATATATAAATTGCATCAATACAGTTCTCATGTTCAAATAAACTGTGGAATATTAGCAGCTATTGTTAACGTAACAAAAAATTAAATATTAAAATATTCCCTTTTCATTTACTATCTAATTGGAGTGTGAATTTGACAATAGACTGCTAGATAGCCTTTTGATTTACTTAAACTTAAGGTCTATGTTGTGATTTACGTATTATCTATTAACATTTAATGAATAATATGTACATATATATATATATATGTGTGTGTTTGTGTGTTAAAAGAAGGTTGTCTTGACAACAGTTTGAAATTGTTGATTGTTATATTGAGATTGTCTAACTGTTGACTGGCTTTTAATATAGCATTTCCTCATATATTTATTTGGTTTTAAGCCTTTTTGAAGACAGTAGCAAACAATTTATAATATGCATATTAACATATATATATATGTGTGTATGTGTGTGTGTGTGTGAGAGAGAGAGAGAGAGTATTTCTATGCAAATAAAAAATTAAAAAATTAAAATTTATTTTTTTTTAATTTCTGATTTTTTTGAAATTTTTTTATTTAATATATATATATCTATTTTTTGAAGCTTACTATTATGCTTGTCATTAATTGTTACAATAATTAGCTACATTTGCAATATCGTATAGGAAATCCTCTATGCAAATATTAATAATCACATTTTTTATTTTTTATTGTCAAGCTAATGTTCAGAAATATTACAAGTTCAGATTTATTATAACAAAGTAATAAATTAGTTTTAGATAAAAATATGTTAGTTTGAATTTATATACATTTATCTTTTAAAAGTTTTTAGTTGATCAAACCTAATATTGTCCTCAAATACATTTTTTTTTTCTTCTCATAAATTATTTATTGCTATGCTCAACTTTTTTGAGAAGAGATGTTTCCCTTGAGTGGAGAAAAATCTATAACCTAAATACTATTCAAGCGATAAGTAATAAATTTCAGATTTGAGTTTGCATTATCAAGTTGAGCTTTACTAAATGATAAGTTGTTACTTGCAGATGACACAAAGAACGAGAGAGAGAAAATAATAAGAAATAAAAATAGTCTTAGGTTTTAGGAATGAACTAAGATATAAAAAGAATTTCTCTTGTACGCAATATAAAAATTCGATCTCACATTTTAATATCTATACACATATATAATATAACAATGCATTGCTATGACTCTGACCTGAGTTTGAATCTGGGTTTATAAACATAAAAAAATTTCAAAGTTCTAATGAGGTTTAGAATTTTTTTCAGATAACCAGATCATAGCCATTACTGAAAATCATGCAATATTGAGTTTGATAAGTGAACCTCTATTTTTAGTTAGAGAGCAAAACGAAGATAGAAAACCATTCAGCATCATCACACATTAACACGCAAGCTTAGTGAGTAATGTCATCCTCTTCACTGTTCCTTGAACTTATCATATATTGGTTTATTCAAAGATTGTTTTACACACCAAATTTTCTCAAAAAAAAGCCACAGTATGAACAAATTGGCATTCTTCGGTGCTTCACAACTCATTGAAGCAGGACTTATTATAAAGTTAAAATTACATTTTTTATTTGATAATTGACTTATCCTTTAGCTTCTTTCGCAAAGCTAAGTGTCATATTTAATTCAATTTTGAAAGTCATTAGTGTGAAATCATACAGATCTACTTAAGAGTTTAGATCATTTCTTTGCTGAGTAAAATAAAAACTCTTAATCAACTAAATGAAAGCTATTGCTGTTCTCAATTTGTGCATGCCATCTGAATATCAAATGATCTCCCAAGCAACTATCTCTAGTATTATTTTTATTTATCCAGTTTATATATGTAAATGTATTAAGCAAGAGGATATTGTAATTCTTTATTAGGGTGAAAATTGAAACATTTAACCTTAGCAGCATACTTTAATTTTATACGTTTCAAATGTAACTATAATACTCTTTATTTAGATAGCTGTACTAAATAAAAAGTATGCTGCTTTATTAATATCTACATTCAAAGTTAAATAAAAATATAGTAATTTTTAATTGAATAAATATTAATTACTATCCATCGACTATATGGAGCCTGCTTTAACTGAGGAAACTTGATTATTCATAATGCATTTTAAAAACCATTATTATGGATTTTCGGTTATATATATATATTATAACTTGCTCTTAGCTTGCCCTTTATGATCACTAGATGGATCTTTACCAATAGCTCCTAACAAACTTTTGTTTACATAAACACTGAGAGAGATAGAATTCAATATCTCTTTTGTTGTCTCCAACCTTTAGACCATGGTTTCGAGCTAGTTGGCTCACATCAGTAAAGGGTAGGAAGACCAGAAACTACATCTAAATACTAACTCTACAATCAGCATTTATAAATAAGCATTTATTTTATAGTGCTATGCTTTATAAATTGTAATACATTAAAGATCAGCCTGTTCAAGCTATTACAATCAGCATTTATGAAACATGTTTCTATCAGTTTGAAAGCATAAATTTTTTCAGATATGTAAATATCTTCAAATACAGCCAAACAAACTAGACAGCTATATGAGTCTGAAATCAGTTCAGTTTCACCATATAGTAAAAGCCTCTGCAATATATATCATTGCAAAAACCTTCAAGGGTACATTTATGATAAACAAAACAAGTTATAAAATTTGTAACTTGCTCTTACCTTGCTTTTTATGATCACTATATGGAGCTTTACCAATAGCTCCTAACAATTGTTTGCATAAATGCTGAGAGAGACAGAATTCAATATCTCTTTCGTTGTCTTCAACCTTTAGACCATGGTTTCGAGCTAGTTGGCTCACGTCAGTAAAGAGTAGGAAGACCAGAAACTAGATCTAAATACTAATTCTACAATCAGCATTTATGAAACACATTTCTATCAGTTTGAAAGCATGAATTTTTCAGATATGTAAATATCTTCAAATCCAGCCAAACAAACTAGACAGCTATATGGGTCTAAAATCAGTTCAGTTTCACCTTATAGTAAAAGCCTCTGCAATACATATCATTGCAAAAACTTTCAAGGGTACATTTATGATAAACAAAACAAGTTATAAATTTTGTAACTTGCTCTTAGCTTGCTTTATATGATCACTAGATGGAGCTTTACCAATAGCTTCTAACAAGCTTTTGTTTACATAAAAACTGTCTAGTTTGTTTGGCTGGACTTGAAGATATTTGCGTATCTGAAAAATTCATGCTTTCAAACTGATAGAAACATGTTTCATAAATGCTGATTGTAGAGTTAGTATTTAGATCTAGTGTCTGGTCTTCCCACCTTTTACTGACATGAGACAACTAGCTTAAAACCATGGTCTAAATGTTGGAGACAACGAAAGAGATATTGAATTCTATCTCTCTCAGCATTTATGTAAACAAAAGCTTGTTAGGAGCTACTGTAAACCTCCATCTAGTGATAATATATATATATATTGAAACAGATAAACTGTTCCCCATGTATATATATATATATTGAAACAGATAAACTGTTCCCCATGTATATATATATATATATATTCAAAAGACCCTCCCCCCATTTAAAAAAGACTAGCATGATTTGATCAAATTAAAACAGAAATAAAGTTAAAAAGTTTATAGTTAAAAGAAAATCATTATTGATTTTATAGTTTCAAATTATGATGTAAATAAAAGCTGGCAGTTATTAAAAAAGATTATATTTTTAATTTTTGGAACGATGTTTTTAAATAAAGTGTTATATCAGCTTGAGGCAGTCTTAATCAATTGAAAAACATGGCTTAATCTTTATGCTTTCTTATCTATCCCACTAACAAAGTAGATAATCCAATCATTATGAAGAGAAAGGCAATCGGGCTTAAATGAGAGCAGTATGCAAATCAGGTACAGTGAAAAAGGCTGTTTAATTAATCCAGAGAGGAGAATATATATAGTCAAGTTGGAAGTTCACAGGCAGATTAGATTGGATTTTTAAAGTGTATGTTTAAAAAGGATTTTTTTTTTCAAAAGATTTTTGAAAAAGATAGTAAGAAAAGTGAAGGATTAAAAAGTTGAAATTCTTATTTCAGTGTTACTCAACTCTAACTTTCGCCATCTTGGAATATAACCTTTACAACCACTGTTAATAATGGAAAAAGAAATCATTATTCAGAAAATTATAACCATGGAAGGATAAACTAACAGCTTTTTCTCTCCATTCTAAGCCATGATTTTCCAAGATTTTCCGGGATAGACATCATAGAAAGAAGATAATACCATTCAGCTGAAATGTGATGCCCCTTTTGAAAGCAGTTACATCATGGATTTGAAGAAACAAACTGGATGAATGAAGGTAATGATTTTATAAAAATATTTGATACTATGTGTGTTTATAGAAGACAAGACAAAACGTATTTCTTAAACTAAAATTATATGTGTTTTTAAAAGACAAACAAAATGTCTTTATTATAATTAATAAAAAAAAGAATTATTAATAAAAATAGCTGCGTAAAAATATGTTCTGTTAATAATAAATTGTAAATGATAAATATTAAAAATATCTATAATCAAAAGGCATTTTTAATAAGGATTGACTTCTCATCTACAGATACATTTGAATTAAAATAAAGTAAAAACGAATACTTGTAATGATTTTATATATATATATTATTTAATATTTATATGTGTTTATAAAGGATAAAACAAAACATCTTTCTTAAAAAGAAAAAAAAAATTATGAACAAATTTAGCTATAGAAATATGTTTTATTAAAGATAAATTATAAATACTAAAGTACCTATAATCAAAATGCATTTTTAATAAGGATTGACTTCTCATCTACAGATACATTTGAATTAAAATAAACAAAAAAAACGGATACTTATAATGATTGATATTATTGATTTACAAATAAATATACCTAGAAGAGTCAGAAATACTGAGCTATTACAGATAACTAACTGGCTAATAAATAAATGCAGCTGCTGATCAACTTATATGAAGAAATATACATCTGTGGCAGACCAAACAACAATATTTATGATAGATTAACTAACTTAAAATGAACTGGAACTTTGAATTAGAGGTAAAATATAAACTGTTAAAGAACTTGCATTCTTTAATTCATATTGCCCTATTATTGGATACATATCAAGTTACACAATGGACTGTAAATAAAATA
The DNA here is from genome assembly GCA_028023455.1 of Epiperipatus broadwayi. Taxonomy (NCBI): domain Eukaryota; kingdom Metazoa; phylum Onychophora; class Udeonychophora; order Euonychophora; family Peripatidae; genus Epiperipatus; species Epiperipatus broadwayi. The sequence goes on along the minus strand of JAQFVV010000068.1, from coordinate 4,584,553 downwards.
TTTGTAAGTGAGCAAATTCAGTTACACAATGGACTGTAAACAAAATATTTGTAATTGAGCAAATTCAGTTACACAATGGACTGTAAATAAAATATTTATAATTGTGCAAATTCAGTTACACAATGGAATGTAAATGAAGTATTTGTAATTGTGCAAATTCAGATAGACAATGGACAATAAATAAAATGTTTGTTGAATTAACTATATGAGCAATTAAGTGGAACTCTGAATTAAATGGAATGCTATCAGTTGTCTTCATTACTCTCTCTGTTGTCTCAATATGTCACACTCCTCTCTGTTCAATAACTAAATGATTACAGATATAAACTGTTAAAGAACTGTTGAGAGAAGGACTTTATTATACTCTCAACAGATTACATTTTCTTTTTTTTAAAGTCATATAGAAATCTTTTGCTTGATGGACCTTTATTTAAATTTGTTATTAAATAAAACTATTGTTATTTAAAATTAATATTAGTTATTCAGTTGTTCAATTCTATTTTTTGTTTTTATTGCATCACTCATCATTCATTGCACTTGTTCATGTGAATCTCATGCCTACTGAGCTATGTCTGGCATAACTAGACCTAGGTAAGTCATGTTGTAGTGAGATGAAACTCTAGTGGCATCATTTGGAAAACCAAACATATAAATGTCTAGATGCTTCCAGCCTCTATGGTGCTACATCCTCTGATGAGCAGGAAGTATTGTTGTGGGGGGGGGTTTAACATCTGCATTGGGTAATGCCAATTGATAGTTCCTTCCTGCAACATGCTCATCAGGAAATTGTTACAACTGAAGTAATAAAAGGGTTGTATGGTGGTCCGGTTACAATATATATATATATTCAAAATGGGTATAAAAAACAAAATGAGAAGAATTGAAGAAAACATAAAAACTTGCAGGATGTAAAAAAAAATCCATTAGTGTAAAAAATAAAACTCATTAACTGTGATTCATTTATGTTATAAAAAATATATTTATCAAATGAAATATTAGAATACAAGTATAATTCAATATACTTGAAAATTAGATGTAATTGTATAGGATTTGAACACAGAGTTTCAAGCACCTTTCAGCTATTGACTCTATCTCATACAACTGATGCACATGACCACATACATGTATAACAACTTTAGGATGAAAATTAATGAGAATAAAATTGGCATTAGTTTAAATAGATGATAATTATAAACAGAAAATTATAAATTGCTTGTAAAAAAAATCTACCAAATATACTAAGAGAAATAAACAAGAAAGTAAAATGAGGTTGTTTTAAAAAAAAAGAGATTAAATTGCATATCATAAGATTTAACATTAAAAAAGACAGAGTATAGATAAGATAATAATCAGAGAGTCAAAAAACAGCACAAGCCTTTGAGATGTAGTTTTTAAGGGAATAGAATCATTAGAAAAACTTTGAATACTAATGTGTAAAATGATATTCATTTTAAGGATCTGTATATTTTTTTTAATTACTCAAACAGCTTTTATGCTTAGTTAAAATTTTATCTTGTTCATATACTATACTTTAAACATTTAGGGCATAATATTTTTATTTTAAATATAATACAGTATATGACAAAGATTTTACAGTTTTCATTTTATGTCTGTCAAAGTCATTATAGAACAGGTTCTGTCATGAGTTTGGTTCTTAAGCTCAATGATGAAATTAGCATACCTGAGAAATAAAGAGTTCTAGATTAATTTTCAGTTGAATAGAGCAAACACAAAATCCCATGTTGATTATTTAATAATAAAAAATGTGCACAGGTGTTCGTAATGTTCAGATATCAACCTTTCAAGGTATTAGCCATAAAATAAATAATAATTCTGTCTAAATAACTGCTTTAAAGTTATTTATAATTTTCATGTTTGCCATCTCCAATCCTAATAAAATCGAAAATAAAATATGTTTTTCACAGGTGAATTTATTTTCTATTATTTGTGTCAAAATTAATTTATTTTTGATATTATTAGAAAGTTATTTATAACATTCCTACAGATATTAGAAGTTTATCTTTTTCTCATTCAAAATTTTATCACAAATGTAATCAAATAATATTTTTAAAATTAACATTAAATTATTTTTAAAAAATCCCAAAGTTAATAGTAACTCTACTAAAAATAGAAACATTAAAAAAAATAACATAATAATATAACATGTTAAAAAACAACAGCCATATACGATATTAATATACATAACATAAAAAAAAGTTAAATGAACTGCAATAAAATAGTTTATAGTAGAAAGAAAAAAAAATCACATCTATCATAAAAATTGTAAACATTTTAATATTTAAATAGAGGGTATTCATTCTTATCTAATAATTAAAACTAATCTGTGTATGGTTCGAATTTAATGATTAAAACTACAATATACAAATTATTATCTGTATTCTATCAAAACCAATGTCATTAACTGCTTAATATAATAAAGCAAATTCTAGATCTAAAGACACCTAGGTTTTAGGTGAACATGTCATGTCTGGTTTGTAAAAAATTTGTCAGTTTCAAAAATATTAGAGAAAGATAAAAGAAGTCAATAGTAGTAGTAGTAATAGGAATAGTAAAAGAACTGCTGCTATTTAATTATGTTAATAAGAACCATGTTAAAACATTGCACTTTTTATCCATACATATGAAAAAGGGTACTTAAAAGTCCTTAAATAGCTTATTTTAGGAAAAGGACTATCTCCAACATCACTCTACAATAAAAACTATGGAGAAAGTGCATTACTCATTCAGCTAATCAAAAATCAGATAGTATCTTTTAGATAAAACTAAGTAATATTCATTTACCAAAAAACAAATGAATGAAAAACTTATGATATGTAAGTACTATTTCTGTCTTCTAGAAAGCTCACGTTTTCTCCTCTAAAATTTCAACCATTTTTTTTCAGGTAGCTGTCTCATAACAACCCATATACCAATCTAATATTTCTTAGTTGAATGAACATTTAGTTATTTCCAACTAAAAATAAGACAAGAATGGAAAACTATTCAAACTTTCAGCATTAAATAACAAGTAAGCCTGATTAGTAAAATATTGTTTTATTTATTCTCTAAACTGAATTATTGGAGAAGTTTTTTTCCTGAAGTGGGATATTATTTACTTATTGGATGGCTAGATAAGTTGTTCTTAAGTTAGTTATCTGAAAAAAAAAATTAAACTTGCTGAAAATTTGAAAATCTCTCAACTCCATTCAGATTCAAACTCCAGATCTAGCTAAGGCAGCATATTTTATTCATAAATAACAATCTTTCATTGAAACCCTTTTTTTTTCATTTTAAGTATTTTTAATAATGTATAGAACCAGCAGTGGCTTATTTTGCTTTTTAAATAGTAAAACTGCTGACAATAATGATGAAGTCAGGCATGAATTTGTTTCTCTGTTCAGCAAAGGTTATTAATAATTATGTTTTAGTTTATGTTATATAAGTTTATGTATATGATAAATATTTGTGATGCTGCTGTAAATATGAAAAGCTACAAATCATTGTAATAAAATATGGCAAATCATCATAACCAACAATTCTTCGACAGTCAGATTTGGCCAATGAACTCATTTCTAGGCGTCTCACTTTTTTATCAGGTAGAGAATTTACCTAATATAAATTATTTTGCTACTATTTTAATCCACTGTGGCATTTTTTTTATTTTGTATCTTATTTTAAACTTTTTGTTATTTTTAATTTTATATTTATTTTCTTAATAAATTGTTTAAATTAATATCATTTAATTTATTATTAATTATTTAACGTCAACCTTGATTGATCTACTTTAATTTTAATTTATTTTTTCTTTAAAAAAAATCTTCAGTGTAATTTTATATTACTTTTCTTTTTTTATATCACTCCCAACGTCTCATAAAGTCATTTCTAATTAAATTTATTTCATTTTCAAATATGATATAAACTTTTCTTCATCTTCATTATATTTTTTTAACTGTTTCATTTTTTAAAAAGATATTATTAGCATTTTTAACTCTTATTTATCTAAATTTCATTATTTTTTTTTTTTATTAAAGTGTCATAGCATCGGCCGGGATGCGAACCCACAACCCGGGCAACTGCCTGCAAGTGCAAGGCAGTCGCGCTGACCTCTCAACCATAATGACAATTTGTTCATCATCCCTATCTGATATCATAATGAAGTGTTATGTACATAATCAAATGTTTTAATTGTTTATGACTTTATCTTAGATTTGAACCCTAGAAGTGACAGATATGAGCTTCTATCCATAAACCATGAATTTAAAATTATGCAACTCTACTACCATATTAAATTATGCAATGCTTAGAATAGTATATCTATTTGAAGCTCTTAACATTTAAAATATAGTAATTCATTATGTAAATAACTGCTGTTAAATTAAAATTATGTTATGATTAAAGATGAAACATCCTTTAAATGATATACCATAGATCATAGATTTAATCCATTCATTAGATTTTTAAATTGAAGTGTTGCAATAGTTTATATGATGTGTCTGTAAACATACAATATTTATTTTTACTACAGGGCATACTCATAAATTATAGTTTTATTTAACAACATGATGTTATGTGATTAAAAATGATTTATGAAGAACATTAACGTTTTTGGATTTTCACATAATAAATGTTTCACAGTCTAAAGTTAACAAAAAATCTTTTATAATGTCCATACTCAAAATAAAATGAAATAAAAAAGACTGAATAAAAGTATAGTGGCCATTTTATGTATTAATGAATCATATATGATTAGAGATAAATTTTCTAAAATTATAGTATGTTGTTAAAGCTTCTAAGCTTGAAAGAAAATGCTATATATATATTCAATTTAAATGAAAAATTAGGAAATATCAAAGCAAAAGAAATTATAAATATGCTCACTTGAACAATCAGTATAGGTCTGAAATCACTCTTGATGCAATGATTGGTGCATCTGTCTGCCAAATTTCTGACAGGATTTGAACCTACAGTAGATAAACCAGATTTTTCCAATTTCTACTTGATCTTAAATTTTTTTAGAAGGGTGCTCATAACTAGCTTGAAGACCTTAAATATTAGTTTTTGTAAAAGAGTAGATAATTATTATACCTAGAAAATAAACAAGAATAGAAAACAGCTCCAATTCTAATTGTCTATCATTTGAAAAACTTGATAAGTTTTAACTTTTTCTTTAAAGTTTTTAAGAAGAGTTTTTTTTAATATATTTCCTTGGTAGTAAACTATTTGAATGCAGTCCTATCTTCATCTAAGACTTAAGTAAAGCAAAAGTTTTTATAAATGTGAAGATTTAGGAAAAATATAATGCTAATAAAAATTTAATGAAAATTATCTAAATGAAATAAACTTCTGACTGTTAAAAGAAGTAAAATTAATAAACACTTTTATTGTTCATTAATATGAAATAAAGATTGTTACTTAAAATCGTATTGGTATTAAAAAATTTACATAATATTGTTTTTCAACAAGACAAAACTCTCCATACAATAGTGCCACCCTGTGCAAACCAGAGTAATTGATGGATGCCAGAAGGCTTGTGCATAATATTCATATCTAGTGTCTACTCATCCAATATCCCCAGAGTAGTCTCTAACTTGTGGCCTTCATCAGTGAAGAGCCTTGGATCTGAGAGCACGGCACCTAGATTTTAAGATCTAATGCAACCCTCCAGCAGCCACCTTTTATCTCTATTTAACTACAAAACCAAGAGAATGAAATTGAAAACACAATAATATTTTCAATCTAAGCTCAATAGCTTATATAGTCATATGGGTTTGAACTCAGTTCAGCACCTATACATTTTGGTGTCTGGCACTAGATAAGGATTATATGCACAAGCCTTCCGGTATCCATTGATTACTCTGATTGGCTCATGGTGGCACTACTGTATGGAGAGTATTACCTTATTTAATAATTATGTGCTAGTATAAGAGATGGTGATCATGTAATATTGTTTTTCATTGAATAAAGCAGTAAAAATTAATAGAATCAAATTTTAATTCATTATTTAAAATGAAAGTATTAAAAATATATTAAGAAATAACTGGATTGAATTGTTTGTTGTTCAGGACTTTATAAACCATTTGAGCACCAGAAATGGCAAAGCATGAGCACCTGTCCATGAATCTTGAGATTCAGAGTCTGCTCTTTTAACACTTCATTAAACCACACAAAACATTAAAATGGATCATTAGTTATGTTTAAAATAATAATTTCTTTCTGAGAACTAATGGATATAATTATATTAATTCAAGTTGTAGTTTAAAAAATAACCACTTTCTAAGGGTCCATTCAAATTTAAATATAAAACTTCCAAAAGCAATTTTTATTGTAATAATTGCAAAACAGCCAAATAAATTACTAACAAATATTAATTTGGAACTGTTTTTTTTATAAACAATAATAATTATTATTAAAAGTATTTTACATATTAATACAGTTTTAGTATTTATTTAAACTAAACCATTATTTAAATTTGTAATAATAAATTTATTTAACGTACATTGATTACGTAAGTAATATTTACTAAGGCAATAAACCTCTTTTCTTCCAAGGCATAAGCTTGTGGTTAAGACCTGTAGAGGTCCCTATCTTCTCATTTTCAAGCACACATGATTTGAGGTTTATTGCCTTAGTAAATATTATTATTTAAATTTATAAATACATATATAAATTCAGTAGAATATTTATATAATATTTGGCTTAAGTTGAATTAAAACAGCAAAAAGAAGAAACATTCAATGATCATGGTTACCTAGAGTCTTTTTTTGATTCACTGATGGTGAGATATGAACCAAAAAAAACCAGTATCACACTTCTTCTATTATATCAGAAAAGTTATTCTCTTATATGATGGCAATGATACTTTGAAGAGGATGAAAGAATATTTTGATTAACTTTTAAATAATAATATAATAATTAAAATTACAACTTTTAGTGATATATTTATTTAGTCATTTAGATTTAAATAAATATATCCAACTTCATTAAATCAAAGCAGCTCTTTGTAATCTTGAAAAATGAAAGGTTGCAGCAAATGTATGCAAATGTAAAATAGCATTATTGAAGTTCCACGGAATAAAAACAGTCACTATAACATTTTGCAAATATAAAGCATATTATTAAGAGTTTGAATAATGGAATTTTATTGATACGTTATATTTAAAAATTATATTTACACTAAGAAGAGTTTTTTCACAGATTTGAAAGTTTGTGGTGTTAGAACCTGTTATAAGATTATTTTTAATAAAATATTTAGTGTTAGTAGCAGAAGATGATGTACCTGCTTTAATTTCATCATATTTCAAGCTTAATAATATTAAATGTTTGGAACTAGAAATAAATTACAAAATGATATTATTTTAAAAGAACAACATAATAATAAAATGTTTTGGAATTTAATGGAATGAAAATACATACTCTATCTTAAAAAAATATTAGTCTAAAATTTAACCATGTTGTGCAATGATGGATAGTTAGGAGTCGCTGTTTTCAAGTATAAAATACTTGAAATCAAAATATGGAACAAAGCTCAAAGACTTATATGCAGATAATCACTTAACAACAAGCAACACCAAATATATTACTGATTATAATAAATTAGTACAAGAGTTTTAATCTCAAGTATCACACTAAAACATTATTTGTATTGGTTAGTCACATTCCCCTCTTTTCTTCCAATGAGTAAGCTTGTGGTTTTAAGACCTGTAGAGGTCCCTACTATCACATTTTATACGCATGTGCTTGAGGATACAGCCTTAATGAATATTATTATGTATGATACTAACAAAATAATGTTAAAATTTTAAACTTTTTTAACTTGCTAGATTTTCTGTTAACTAGCGCATATAAGATTATGAGATTATATAATTTAACATATTTTCTTTTTTTTTTTATCCTTCATAATAAAGAGGTTACCAACCCCTGTCTAGAGACTAATGTACATTTACAAATATTGGAATTCACATTATAAACATGAAATATTAAATTTCATATATTTGATACAAAATTTTGAATTATTGTTAAAGATTAAATATATCAGACATTGAGTGCAGAAAGGAGTTTGCTATTAATTAAAAGGAAACCATTTAATTACTCTGTGTATTTTAAAGGAATGAAAGCTAGGGAAATTTTTAATATTCATGTTATATATTTTTGAATTTGCAAATATTATTACCACATGATTATTCATATGGAAAACAAATACAGATGGGCTAGTCATCAACATACTTTAGCCAATGAGGTGAAATTATTGCTTTTTATCTTTGAGTTTAATACCCAAAAATAAGATACATTTATTTGTTGGATGGGTTGTTAACTCAAAAATTATTTGAATTATTCTCAAAAGCAGCATAAATATGTAAGGAAATGTTATTTTTTAGCTATATGACAAATAAAATTAAAATATGGGCCTTATTCACAATAGTCTATAAAGTCATTCAATAAAAAAGCACTTGGATGCATTGTGTACCCAGACTCACATTTGACAACAATCTTTTTTTCAGCTACTTACAACTGCAAATCACTTTCAAGCAAAAAAAAACATTACATAAATCAAACAAATTGTTTACTACTCCATGGGAAATTGTTGAGTCTGTTGAAGTTCCAAACAAATTTCTTTTCTTAGATGCACTGGATTCTAATCAACAAATTCAAGATAATTTATAATCTCATACTTAACTGATTCATAAATGGAATTTATCAGCTATTGATTTATGTAGATTTGAGAAAATACAAGCTACAATCCACATAGTTAATGATTGCCAATATATAGCTATAGTAGCAGTATGGAAGGTCTTAATGAAGCAATTGATAATTTTATCTTCTGCTTGGAATCTCTACAGGTTCTGTTATGATATTTTGTCAATAGTTATACTGACAAAAAGACACATGCTATAATAAATGGAAGATACCAATTTCTGATTTTAGCTATATGTCCCAATATGTTCTCCTTGTGATAAAAAATAGATTTTTATAGAGATGTATACATTGCCTTTTATGACACCAAACAACATTTTTAAATTTGTCATGGAAGACTTTAATACTTTATTTGATAAATGATTGAAAGTGCCATCTGTAAATTTGGCTTTTGTGATGAAATGAGAGAAAAAAATTTGTAGAATTTGAAGAAAATGGAAAATTGCATAACGTGCATTATTTCTTTGATAACAACGATGAATAGCAATGGAAATAAAAACATCCAAATAATATTATTGCAGAATTAGATTATATTTTAACAAATAGAATATGTTTATTTCAATATTGTAAGGTTTTAATCAATTCACTACTGGAAAAAACATATATGTTAATGCAAATTAGGAGAAATGATCAAAAGAATATAGTACTAACATTTGATATTATTAAAGTTCAGAAACCTTTCACTGAAATTAAATTAAAATTTTGCTAATTAAATAGTGATAGACTTTGAAAATGGTCCAATAAAAGCTGAGATAAGCAAGAAGACAACTAATATTTTACTAAGAATGGAATTAAAAACAGTTGCAAAAAGAAGGAATTCACAGTACAATTTTTACCAATGAATAACAATATACAAAGAAAAATATATATATAAATATTTTTCAATTGAGATAAAATTAAGAGAAGAAATATGATTTTTTTTATAAGATTCATTAATAATAATCAATTATCTGGAGTTCTGTTTAATGATGTGAAAAAGATTTAATAATGATACAAGAAAATATAACTGTGAATTGGAAAGTAAAGCTGCAGAAAAGAATTAAAGGTTTAAACTTAAAAAAAAACATTTTGGTATTGAAAAAAAAGTATATTAGTAATAAGAAGCAAAGATGGAACTATTAAGAGGGATAAATTAATGAAGTGTATGGAAAAGTATTATAAATAATTGTATAATAATAAAAACAATGAAAGAAATTGTCCACTACTATCTCATCTTTTTAATTACTAAACATTTTTAAATAAGACAATGAGAGATGAATTAAATATATAAAAAGAAAAACTCCAGAGAATAATGGAATTATTATTAATATTTTAAAAATAGCTAGTGAAGAAATAGAAAAGTTATTTGGAAAATACACCAAAATAACTAAGTGATAAAGACATACAAGGTGATTGAAAAACTACTGTCATAATATTGTTGTTTAACAAAAGTGATAAAAAAATATTAAAAGTTACAGACCTATTAGTTTTTTATCAGTGCTATACAAAATCTTTATTAATCTAATTATAAGTCATATAATACTTATCTTTTCTTATTGCATTGTCAAATATATATCATATAATACTAAATCATCCATGTACTTTACTTCTGCTACACAATGCTTTATTTACCACCCTCTTTTACAGCATTTTTTTTTAAAATTTGAATTTAGAAGTTGAAGTTAGGAGATATAAAAGTTCTGAAGAAGTTTTTGGGCCAATTGAAACTGTAAACTGTAAAAGAGGATGGTAAATAAAGCATTGTGTAACAGTAGTAAAGTGAATAGATGATTTAGTATTATATAATACAAGTCTATTAATTTTAGATTCAAAGCAATCAATATAACAAACTGTATTCAAAAGTAATTTTTATTATTATTATTTGGATTTATAAATTATAAAAAGATATTTGATTCTACATGCATTTATTTCCACAGTGATTAATTGTTTGATAAAATGTAGACTCATAATATTGTCATAAACTGAATATTTATCAAAATGCTCAGACAATATGGCAATAGTAAGAAGATTTATATTCATAAGTGCATATAACAGAGTGATTCCATATTTCCAGGTTAAGGTGAACATGTGACAGAATCCTTTTATAAGTTTTACAAAACCAATTTTATGGATTAAAATGGGAAACTAACAAAATAAAAATTAAATCATCTTAATATTGAAGATTATGTGGTTGTTTTTTTTTCTCCAAATAATGCTTCAAAGTTTCAGGAAATGTGATAGTTACCAAATAAAATTTAAAAAATAGGAATAAAGATAAATATTAAAAAGACTAAAGTAATTTTCAGATGGAAGCATAATGAATACAACTAATTATAAAATTAAGCTTGGATAGAGTGATTTTGGTAGAAATAATTTAATATTAAAAGAAAATATGTCTTGTGTTTGGAAAAAAAAGATTTTTGATAGATGCATTTTACATGTTCTTTTTAAGAATCTGAAACTTGTACACCTAAAGCTAGAGTAATTCAGAGACTTAACAACCTGCTAATCAAAGTACAGAAAGATGTATGTTATGAATAACAAAAAGTTGTCATATGTGAAATATTTGTGTGAGAGGAACCAATGGATATCATTGAAAAAAACTCAGAGAATAAAGTTGAAATGAGTTGGACATGTTGCTATAAAAGATAATAGACAATTCTAGTCTTAAACTGAATCCTAAAATATTCCTAAAGATCTAGAAAGAGATCATATGAGAGATAGATAGATGACATAAAGATATTTATTGATATGAAGATCGTGTATGATTTTAAAAAATCAGAGTATGCTTGGAAAGTTCTTTATCTTACAATGGATTGATAATTGAAAATAATGATGATAATGTCCACAAATTTTTCACACCAATTCTATATAAATTTTGAAGATTTTTAATCATTTGTACAGAAATAACATATGATGTTAAATTACATGTATCATTAATTTAAAGCTCTACTTTTTCTGCCAACATAAGAAAATTACAAACCTATCCTCATGACATAGTGCAAACATATATTACATCTCAAATATTCTTTGGTATCTGTTCTAAAAATCTAAACAATTTTACATATTTCAAGCTACAAATGTTAATATATTAAATAGTGTATATTGCACAAATTACCTAATTTGTCAGTTGCAATCTGAAGTGATTGGTTCAATATGGAATTTTTATGAGATCAGATTTGCAGTTTTCCAATGTTAAATTTTTTTTTCATTAAAATAGTGATAGATGTAATCCAATATTATAAAAAATTATGGAATCAGAATCTGGAAAATGAGGTATAAATTCTGAAAATTCCGGGTTAATAATGAAAAATTGTTACTCAATTTCAAATAATACTTAGTTTCTTGAGCAATTGTGTATATGTAATGTTTTTGTTTATTATTATTATTATTATTATTATTATTATTATTATTATTATTATTACATATAAAACATATTAAAAAATAGTTACCTATTTGGGAGATCATGTGATTATATTAAAGCATCAAAATGATATGATACGCATGATAACTTTAGTCATTTTTTGATGAATTTAAAATATGATGCTATAATAAATTATGCTAAGGACACAGCAAACTATTAATGATTAAGTCTAATTATTAATGCTTATTCATAATACTTTATTATTTAATTGTTTCAACATACACAGAGTGTAACATATATATATATGTATGACAGCAATTCAATATTCTTATCACTGCATTATGCATTTAATTTTAGATTTCAATTCCTGATTCTTCCTTTTTATATTGATAAAATTTCTCAATTAGTTTATGCAATAAAATTTCATTTTCTTTTTTGTTTAAATAGTTTTATTTTCTTTAAAATTTATGAACCTTATTACTTTTAAAGATAAAGTGTTCAGATTGAAGAAGGATTTCTATTACTTTTTGAAGACGATCAATAGATTAGAAAACTTTATCTTCTTAATCTTCATTTGACTACTACACCATTTATCAATTCTCAATAGAGATCTAATTTAAGATGACCATCATAATCTCTTTTTTATTTTTTAATACTCTGTTTTTACTCTTATTTTAAAACGATTCTTAAGTCGTTTATTTCTAAAATATTGGAAAGAATTCTTTATTGTAACTTTTATTACTAATAACAATTTTTATAGTAATTCTAGAGATTTATGTCTTCTACAATCGAGTATTTCTGAAGTACAGATTCTGTAGGTTAGATTTTATCTTCAATTACTCTATTTCTCATTTTTAAATAACAGTTTTTAATTTATAGCTGAAAGTGATGAAGAAGTGTTACGTTAATAAGAGTCAAATAATCAGATGATAAATAAATTAAGCTTTGAATAATTTAATTTGAAAATAGATTTTTAAAATTTAAACATTTTTTTTCTCATGTGTCATAGGATCAGCCGGAAAGCGAACCCGCTAACCCCGGACAACTGCTTGTGAAGCAGCTGTCGCTGACCTCTCGACCACTAATGCTTGACAAATTTAAACATTTTAGAAGTGGAAAAAAAATGATTTAATGAACTATACTATTAACAAAATTTTTAACAGATAAATAATTTTACAATGTTTTTTATTTGAAAATATATATTCGTTATATATATATTTTCTGGAAGATGTGTAATAATATTATGACTGGTTGTATAGTGGAGAATTTTTATCATAAATGTTTTTAAAACAACTTAAATGTATTTATCCATTCAACTGTTAGTAATATATATATAATATTCAAATACATGTTTAGTTTATATAGTAAACTTAATGTCATTTAAAGAGGCTTGAACTCGAATTTTCAAGCTCTCTACAGCCATCCATTTTATTTTATACAACTGATATACATGACCACATACATATAAAAAAGATAAATGATCTTCAATATATGTATTTCATGTTGAACCAGCACTCATCAGTTGGTCTATATCATTATTTCCCATATATATATAATCAGTGCATAGTTTATATTAAGATAACAAATCTTCAAACTTTAATGAACCAGCTAGTTCCAATCTTCTCCATACTCCGATTCTTAATATCATTGAAAATCTGAGGATAGATTGTTCAAAGCCTTTGATAGTATAATTATAATTACCATACCCATGTTAATTTTTAAATCACTCTGACCCCTTACATATAGGACCTTAATACGTACATTTAAATATACAAAAAATGGATGGGTAGAACACAGACTGAATATGTAATATTTAAATACACATTTATTTTCTATACAAAACAATGTAATTAGAAGGGACTTGAACTCAGACTTTTAAACTCTTGGTTTTAGATTTGAGGGTCAGATTGATGTAAAAGTAAATATGGGTATGCTAACAATATTGGTATCATCAAGATCTTTGAATATTTCATCCTCAGATTTTCAATTATATGGATAGTTGAAGGGTTGACTTGCCCATTAAAATTTGAAGATTTTCTATCTTAATATAAACTGGGCACTGATTGCAAATATGTGTGGGAGAAGATGATCTGGACCAATTGATAGGTGCTGGTTCAACATGAAATACCTATATTGGTAAACATTTATTTTTTATATATACAAGTGGTTATGTGTACCAGTTGTATAAGATTGAGTAAATGACTGTGTAGAGCTTGAAAGTCTGAGTTCAAGTACCTTCTAAATATATATATGAATGCAGTTCATGCCTTTTCAACACTAAGAATCTTAATCTGTTGTCAAGGCAAACTTTCATTAATGAAATAGATGAATATCCTATCTTCTGTGTGGTCTAAGATTTTTATAAATACTCTGAAGATTGGAACTTGACAAAAACGGATTGAGATTTTTTAATTTATAGAAGTTTAAATAATCTCATTAAATAGGCAATTTTTTTAAGCAGAGTAACAAATAGTTATTTTAACTTTCAAACTACATTGAAACTATTTATCAAGATAACAAATCTGATATTTGTTCAAAACTAGATGTATTTATAAATATAAATATATGAAAGCAGCCCATATATATATATATATATATATATGTGTGTGTGTGTGTGTGTGTAAGAAGAAAAGCCCCTTGTGGCATAATTTGGTGGTGCCTTCAGCTCGTTTTGCTATAAAGCATATTCACAATTACTTGTTATATGGCGAGAAGTAATTAGTTTTTAAAGGGAAAATTTTGATGAAAATAAATTTAATAATGCACAAAAGTTTCAAACAAATATATTATTTTCAAATAATTTACATTTTATATACAAAAGTAGTTGACAATATTATAAATTAACATCATTAATAAGTGTCAGTTTTACTTACACAAATTATTATTTTTAAATTAATTAGAATGGTTTTGAATATAGACTTTCAAGCTCCTTTTAGCTATCTACACCATTTTATATAAATGATACACATAACCACATACATGTAAAAAAGTAAATAATCTCCAATATTACATATTTTATATTAAACCAGCACTCATCAGTGGTTCAGCACAAATTATATATTGGAGATCATTTATCTTTTTCACATGTATGTGATCTTGTGTTTCAGTAATATAAGATGGAGTGGATATTTGAAGGAAGCTTGAACGTCTGTGTTCAAATTCCTTTTAATTACATATAAAATTCAGTATATACATTATATTTGTATTCAAATATTTTTAAATTAGTAGTCAATGTGACTTTTGATACTGCAATCATTTAGTACCATATAATTATTCATGTAGAATAATATGTTCATAAACTATCATTCAGATGTTCATCCAAAATTCAGAATATTTACTTTGTTTTTAAGATAGATAGATAGATAGATAGATAGATAGATAGATAGATAGATAGATAGATAGATAGATAGATAGATAGATAGATAGATAGATAGATAGATAGATAGATAGATAGATAGATAGATAGATAGATAGATAGATAGATAGATAGATAGATAGATAGATAGATAGATAGATAGATAGATAGATAGATAGATAGATAGATAGATAGATAGATAGATAGATAGATAGATAGATAGATAGATAGATAGATAGATAGATAGATAGATAGATAGATAGATAGATAGATAGATAGATAGATAGATAGATAGATAGATAGATAGATAGATAGATAGATAGATAGATAGATAGATAGATAGATAGATAGATAGATAGATAGATAGATAGATAGATAGATAGATAGATAGATAGATAGATAGATAGATAGATAGATAGATAGATAGATAGATAGATAGATAGATAGATAGATAGATAGATAGATAGATAGATAGATAGATAGATAGATAGATAGATAGATAGATAGATAGATAGATAGATAGATAGATAGATAGATAGATAGATAGATAGATAGATAGATAGATAGATAGATAGATAGATAGATAGATAGATAGATAGATAGATAGATAGATAGATAGATAGATAGATAGATAGATAGATAGATAGATAGATAGATAGATAGATAGACAGACAGACAGACAGACAGACAGACAGACAGACAGACAGACAGACAGACAGACAGACAGACAGACAGACAGACAGACAGACAGACAGACAGACAGACAGACAGACAGACAGACAGATAGATAGATAGATAGATAGATAGATAGATAGGCAGGTAGGTAGAAAGGTAGGTAGATAGATGAGGGATGGATGGGTGGCTAGACAGTTAAATAAATAGTTGGATGCATAAACAAATAGACAGGTAGAAAACAAATAAAATAGCTAAATAGACAGATAGATAGATATGTACATGAAAGGTGGAAAGATAAACTTATACAAAAACAGACAGATAGATAGGCATTTATCTAAATAATTATCTTATACTGATCCATCTATCCAGTTTTCTACCTATCTATTTATTTATGCAACAACATCCATTCACCTACCTAGATACTCACTCCTTATCTTTATAAGGAATGGTTAGGACATAAATATTTAAATGGATTGTTATGAATAAATAAATATATAATTATGAAACGAGATAAAAAGATAGGTAAATATATAAAGTGATAAGTAAATTATGTATAGATAGACAACAGTAGACAAATAGAATATAAGACTGACAGATAAATAGAAAGGCACATAATTTGATAGTTAAATTGATAATCAGCTATTTTGCATCATATCAAAATTAAACAAAATAATTAGCAAAGATTAAAGTAGCAATAAAAAATAAAAACAAATTTCCAAAAAGTATCCATCATCATAATCATTTAAAACAATTATTGATCTACTGCAGGATGGAAGAGTCTCCAAATTCAATCCAACTTTTTTGATCTCTAGCTTCTCTTCTCCACATTACTCCTGCAAATGTCCTCATTTTATCTATCCATTTCACAAGTGGTTATTTTCTAGGTCTTTTACAATTATCTTGGAATTCAGTTTAAGATTTCAATAGGTCCATTTATTATCATCTCTTTCTGAAATATGACCAGCCCAACTTCACTTCAGACTTAATTCTTTCAGTAATATCAGTAACACTTGTTTGTTCTTTCACCCATGTATTTTATCTTTGATCTGTTCTTATTATTCCTAACCTTCATCTGTCCATACTTCATTGAGTTAAGTCTCTAAATTGCTTTTTTGTTAAGTGTCCAAGTTCCAGATATATAAATAAGTAATGGTAAAACACATTTATTGAAAACTATTTTTATCAGATTCATAGCCATATTTTTTTTATTAAAACAGGCAAACTCTCTATAGACGTATTGCCACTCAGTGCAAGCCAGAATAATCAATGGATTCCAAAAGAATTTTGCATAAAATCCCCATCTAGTGCTTAATTATTCAATAACCCCAGACTAGTTTCTGGCTTGTTATTTCTACCAAGGTCACTTCATCCAAATATCTGTATGAATAGTGTGACAAAGATATTTGTAATTGTTAACTTCTTCTAACTCATTATTATCAATCTTTATTTCCATCTTTTGAGTAAATACATTAAACATTACTTTAATCTTTTTAACACTTACTTTTAATCCTACTTTCTTACTTTCATATGATAACTCTTGGAACATTTATTGAAGCTCTAAAGCATTATTTGCAAAAACAACTACGTCATCTGCAAAATCTGAATAACTTGTCTTGCATTGGTGGTCGAGAGGTCAGCGCTAATGCCTTGCACTAGCAGGCAGTTGCCCGGGTTGCGGGTTCGCGTCCCGGCCGATGCTATGACACTTTAAAAAAAAATCTGAATAACTTCAATAATCTCCATTTATTTTTATTCCCTTAGCTTCCCTTTTAATCCACAAAATAGTAATTTCTAGGTATTTATTACTATTGTTTATTACTAGGTGCTTATTATTATTAGTGACAAACAAAATATCAAAATTTAAAAAATCTCAACAAATAAACAACATATAGACTTTAAAATAAAACTCAAAATAATATTCTTTGATAGACAAAATATTGTTGTTTTTCCAATTTACATTTAAGTATCAAATCTTTAAAATGCCTCACATAATGAAAACAATCAAGATTTCTTTTCCGCTTTCTCCCTGATCGAATATATATGGATCAAAAATAATCAACATAAAATATTTTTCATGTTATTATGATGTGGCTTCACTCATGCAAACTTTCATATTTCTTTAAGATTTTAGACATCATAAAAAAGTTTTTTTCAGTCGGATATTATATTTTTTTACCATTCGAAAAAAGGGAGGGGTCAAAGATTAGTCCATTTGGGATGACCAGGAGGTCTATTATGTGGTTTAAAGATGGCAGGATGCTTGGCATTGAAATAAGGTAAAATCCATTTTAGTTTTCATGTTGGTTTGTTGATGTATTTTTTAATCATCTGTTTTGTTTTATTTATTAATTTTAATATTTAATATTTTAAATCCAAGTATATTTTATATACATGGTGACTAGATGTAATATAGGAGATTTAAACACAGACTTTCAACTTCCCTTTAGCCATCCACTCTATCTCATAAAATTGATACACATGACCATTCATGTGAAAAACAAAAATAATCTCCAATATACGAATTTCATGCTGAACCGGCAATCATCAATTAGTCCAGATCATCATTTCCCACACACATATATAATCAGTGTTTGGTTTACATTAAGAAAGCAAATCTTCACACTTTAATGAACAGGCTTCAATCTACTTTACCCTCTAATTTTAATATTTGTTATTAACAACTTATATTTGTTATTAATATTTTTTTCATAATTAAACATTTGATACCATTTAAGATGTGATGCTTATTAATTGCAAAATTAAAATACTTTTGTTTCAGGCCATCTTTTTGTAATTGATTTCATTGTGCACTTTTTTCTACATATTGTCACTATATCTTAGGATTTTAATATATTTAATAATTAATTTTGATGACTTTTGATTTAGTGCTTTTTTTGTTAAGTGTAATAATATTTGAATATTTTAATTTCAGGAAATTCTTGCTTGTATTGGTTTATGTTATTTGTTTTTCAGCTCTTCTACTTGCATTACATCAGCTTATGTTCATTTTCTACCAACATGTTTAAAAAAATAAATATTTACAGCATTATTTTTAATATTTTATAACAGTAATAATTCTTGATTTTTTTAAACAAATTTTTGGGTCACATGATTGCACTAATTTTGATTGTGTGTTATGCTAAATCCTCCCTTCCCCTTTTTGAGCTGCTTTCTAATTGTTACTATTTTTGACGAAAATTGGTCAAATATAATATACTGTTTTAAAAATTACTTTACACTAACCCACTAAACCAGTTTGAATTCAACAGTAAAGTTTATATCCTTATTATTTCTCTACTTGTAAATATTTTTTTCAACCTCATGTAGATTTGCAACATTAGCTATCTTAATACAAAGTAAAGTATGTATATATATGTAATAAGTACTTTACACTTAAACTAATATAAACTATGTAACCACATACTTCATCAGTAAATAGATTATGTTAAAAGTATTTATTAGGTGCAACATTTTTTTGCAATTAAGAAAATATCCATAATGTTTTGATTTTAATATATAATAATTATAGATAATTATTTACATAATGTGGAATAAAATAGTTTTGATATTCCTTCATAGGTTAGTTTAGTATCTTTTAAACTATGTTTAATATGTTTTTCCATGTAAGCAGTTATTTATTTTGTCAAATATTATTTGCTTCTTTGTGTTTTGTTGATTCTGCTATAGTTTTTTTTTAATCTTGATTTAGTAATTTATTTTATTCCATGCTATTTTAAAAGTAGATTTCAAAAGTAGAATACTTTAGTATTGCTTTAAATATTTTTTACATTAATTTTCCTTTTTGTTTCCTAGTTGTTGATATTTGCTAAATATTTTTTTATAATTTGGCTATATGATTTGTTAATATTTTTTTTTGTAATTTTTGTTTTTATTTCAGTCATTTTCTAATTATTAATATGTTTAATATTTTGATTTCCAGATTTTTTTTTTTTTTGATTGAGCATAGTTTTACAAACTTTGCATATTTATTTTTTAATTGTTGATGGAAATTGTGATGATCAAAATAATTGGAACACTTTGTAACAATGGCTCCAGTATCATCTGATTTCATTAGCACTTAATTGTGTTAGGAGTGATTTTCCCTTTATTAATCAAAAATGGCAGACAGTGCACTCTAAACCTGTATCTAATATTTTATAAATAACATTTTTATTTACTGTGCACTGTAAAGCCAAAAATAATTGTTGACTTCAACAATGGTGTTTTTATATTTAACTTGAAATAAAAGCATGGTGTGACCAGTAATTAATTAATTAAATAATGAATTTTTACAACTAGTGATTCAATTAATTTCTGGTTATTTCTTATTTTAATTTCAAATTATATATAAAAATCACAATTGTTGTTGAAGAAAACAATTGTTTGGGTTTTTTAGTGCACAGTATATAAAAACATTTATAATTATATATATATATATATATATATCATATATCAGTGATGAAGTGTGACTTTTTTAGGAATGCAAGCACACTGCATAATCTTTTTTATAATGTTTTCATTTAACTTACAGCAACAATATTTACATAATAGCTAATATTGAAATGATATATTTCCTTCATTATATACATTTCACCTATTTATCCCTACACTTTTATCTGTGCCAGGTTTAAACTTTTACAGAGTATCCATTTAAAATCACTAACATGGTTGTTTATGTAATGCCACACACATATATGTGAATATAGTCTCTGTATTATAATTGGTACAGCTATATTGCAGCAGATATTTATCCCCAAGTCATATATGTTTTAATTTATCATTTATTTAAATTTAAAAGTCAATTTATATTTTATACACTTAAAATTGCAAATATAATGCGTAGTCCACATATTGCCATGATACATATATAACACATGCTCGATCATTTCATATAATTTATAAGTTTGACTTAAAATAAGTTTTAAACAAGAATCATCCATAGGCATCTGTTTTAGTATAGCATGAAGAAGAAGTCTAAAGTTTGGTTTTGACAATAATATTTTCTTAGTTTTCTTTTAACAAGATTTAGCCAACTGAAAGTATTGCTAAATCTTGGGGGGATAGAAATGATCAAACAGCCAAAAATATCCTGTTTAAAGAGTAAAACAAAGGGTTAAAGTTATTTTAGTAATTAAAAATATCAAAGTTCGAAGGTGCTAATAAATTTACTTGCATAATGTAATTTGTTTACTAAAATTGCGAGTTGATCTCAGCCCAGTATAAATAGGTGGGATTTTATTTTTAAAAGTACACTGTATAATTTAAAGAAGCTTTGCTACTATACTGCATGACAGTTTTAATTTTAATATGTTAGAGTAGAAAATGGTAATCTCTAGTACTATTCTACATGCAAAATAGAATATCATCATCATCATCATCATGGAGATGCAAGATGTTTCTGCCAATAGCCTGCTGTAAGGAGATTGCAACTAAAATCATGCTGCCTATCTGGAGATCAAAATTTACTACCACCAGTCATCCAGAAGTGCTGACAGACAAGCTACTGAGAAGTCTAGTAACAACTCCTCAAAACACTGCAGAGATCTCTAATGTACTTTTAAACCTTAGTCTTTATAGTTATAGCTTATAATTTAAAATGAATTTTCAAAATTTAACTCTTTAATTTCTTGTCTAAATTAAATATGAAAACTCTTATAAATCTTGCCTAAGATTACATTTGTAAACTTTAAATTTACTTATTCTAAAATAGAGTAATTATAGCTCTTTGTTTATTTAAAATCTGTTTTCTATTCTCTACAGCAGTTGTGCTTATATTTTTATCTATTTTATTTCTCAAAATTTCATTTTATTATACTTAGTTTTATAATTCTTTAGTGAAGATATTATAATTCATATCTTCAACTTAATAAACCTAGTCAAGGTGTATTTAGCTTATTTTGCCTGCTGTTTTGAAATCCTATTATATTAAGAATAGTAACTGATCACTCTGCACTCATTATTATGATATTTTTGATTTGTTTTTACATTGATTAAATATTGATTATGGTTTGCACAATTAGAATATAAATCGAGTTTAAAAAATTCATCTTATCAAAGTAATAAACTAACCATAGAGATATTGATGGATGTATATTTCATAATGTATTATTAATTTGACTCCCCTAAATATACCTTTCCACCCTAGTGAAATCTGACTCTAGATGCAGCTTAAGTATATATTAAACTATATTAAGCCTAACACTCTTATACTTATGTAATATAATCATTTTCATAATCAGGCCTTACAGCATACAAAATAATAATAAGGCAATAGCCTACATTCCACTTTGGCATCTTCAGTGGTGGAGATTGCTGGGTCAAGAAGTGCATCTAGAAGTACAGCAGTAATTAATATATACATATTATGTATATCTAGAAAAATCTGGAACTCATTTATCTTTTACTCAGATTGAAATTAATTTGAATATAGATAATAAATTATCAATATATTTTTATTTTGCAAATGCTTTTAATATTCTAAGATTTAATTGTAAATTAGATTTTAACACTGTATAAACTTCTTATACTCAACCAATAATGTATTGGTCAAACTCATTGCTTGCATATATAAAAACAATTCAACTGTTGGTAAAAAAATTGAAAGTCAACAGAAATTTCATACAAAAAAAATGTTTGAATGGTTTGTTCTTTTTTTATGTTTAGCAAAATAGTTGAGATTTTTTTTTTACATTTTGCAAAATAGCTTATATACACTATTGTACTTATTGTTCTTACTACACTATTGTATGTGCAACTTGTTGGATCAATTTTGTGAGACTGAATATGCACATATTTTAGTGAATTTTTTAAAGTGAATTTCAATTAAAGCTTTTGAATGTTTTAGTGAATTTTTCTATGGAAGCACTCATTCCATTCAATACATGGATGCTTAGACCCTGATATATATATAAACCATTATGTGATGTGATGTGGTGTATTGTAACACCCTCTGTTTAAAAGTCTATATCTCAATAATAGCGAACTTCAGAGGACATTACTAGATATTTGTAATTGTATAATGGTTTATATATTTGTGTAATTATTTCAGTTAGTGTTAAAACTTTCTTTTCATATGTATATATATTATAACAATCTGGAGAATATGACACTTAATGTAATCTGCACTACAGGGCACCACTAGGCATTTGAACCTAGAAAATTTATATAGTAGGCAGATACGTAAGTCAAAAAAAAATTATTTTATATATTTTGATTCCAGTCATTAGCCCATTGTCACTAGCTCAGTGGAATAGCAGAGATTTAAATTTATAAATAATTCTTGTCTAAAAATATATAAAAAAGAACAAAATAAGCCACTGCCAGTAATTATGCACACAAACATTTACTTACGCACATATATAGATATAATTTAGCATTATTATTTTAGTATGTTTACTTTAGCATTTAACTACATTTTTTAATTTTATTTTAGATTTTAATTTTTATAAGTTTGCACAGATGTATTTATAAAAGTTTGTTTTATAATGTTGAGTATAGATCGGCTGCATAGATTCCACAGTTAAAAACATTTCAAAATAAACATAACCGATCAAACTACAAAGTCATTGATAATGTCAATTGCAGAGGGAATACAAGAAACCCAATGACATTCATCATAAGATGCCACATTGACATCGATGACTTATATATTCCAATCGAATATGAAAACCACAAACATAAGTAACCGATAACGAATCCATGCAATGTCCATACCCAACTTAAATTTAATGCATTTTTATTTAGAGTGTCGAGTATAAATAGACTACATAGATTTGCATTTGAAAAGATAATATTCTATCCTTATTTAACCTTAAGCCAAAAGTTCGCAGTCAAACCAACATCAATCCATCTGATATATCGATGCATTCAATGTAACATGAATATGGCAGCACAAAAGGTTAAGAGAAAAAATTGCCTCTCATCAGATAGGAATACTACATCTATCTGACAAGAAGAGCAATAAAAAAACTCCATAGGAAAGGACTGCAGTCATTTTGCCGACTTACGATCGCATTCCATAGGCAAAAAGGAAGTGTGCAGCATATAAAGCGATTTTGCCTGTAGCGAATCTCGTACTACATCTACTAATTACACCAATATATCCAATCCGTTGACCTAATTCAACTATAAAATGAATAACCTAAGATTAACCTCCTCTAATAAAACTTTACAAATCCATATAGCCATTCACACCCGACTTAAGTTTAACATTTATACAATTTAATTTAACCAACAACAAAAATCATAAATAAAACTTAAGAGAACCAAAAAAAATAAATAAATAAATAAATGGAAATGATTAAAAAAAGAAATACATCAATAAAAGGAATTAATAAAGAATTTAGTTTGGTCAGATAGTATTCTATTTCTATTTTTTTTAAATACTGGGAAAGTTTATATTTTAAAGTTCTTAGTATTTTCAAATTAATATTCATTTAAGTTCATAACATGCTTACGGTTTTAGAAATGTTCATTATTTTATCCATTGCTTGCTGTTTGGAATCCAGCATTAAAATCCCTCGATGATCCTGTGGTCCTCAATATAGAAAAAGCAATGTTTCATTTTCTTTTTTTTATAACAACTGAAAAAATTGAAAGTGTGTCTTTCAATCTCTTCACCTCCGACTTAACACATCTCAGTCTTCTCTTAAATTTTCTTCACTCATTAAAAATGTTATTATCAAACTTTTTCTTTTATATGTAACTTTAGGATCCAATGGACATTACATCATCGATGATGATGATCCTTCCATTGAAGTCCGATTCCCCAGTGGATCTCTTTCATTGGCCATTAGTTTCTATTGTTTTCCTATATGACCATTGCTTATACATTTAAATGCCCAAGGGCTAGTTCACTTGGACTAATTAAAATAATCATTTCCATTTTTTCAATAACATTAATTAATTTGTTTTGTACAAACTTAGATATATTTTTATCTTTAAATCTTTTTAAGTTTTTGCTTTTAAAATACTTTTTCTATTTTTAATAATGTTTCTTTTTTTAATAATTTTTTTCATCTGTGCGATTTTATATATATATATATGAGTTTAGTATAGAATTTTAATTTTCAATTTTTAATTCTTAAAAAAGAAGTTTTATTTGCGAACTTTTATTTTTTTCATGTTTACTAATAAAAAAAATAATGTAAAGTATGTACACTTTACAATATATATATATATTATAATTACATTACATTTACATGTAAACAACTATATATATATATATTATAATTACAATACATTTACATGTAAACATCTTCACTTCCATTAGGAAATAACATTTTTCAGAATGGTTTGTTTATAAAGTTTTATCTTCATTATTCTACATTTAAATATTTTATGTTTTAATAAACAATTTATGTAATAATGACAAATAGATTTAAATAATCTATAAAATTTGATAGGTTGAAATATTTTTAGGTAGTTAATATTTGTAAATTGCCTTTAAGTCTAAAATCAGTTTTTGGGACAGTACTTTTCATTTTACTTTAGAGCCATTTAACGTAGTTTGAATAATCAGTGAATACTAAGTAATAAAATTATTAGTCTGTATCGTCACACCCCCAGAGTAGTACCAGACTTATGAATTTTGTCAGTGAGTGCTTTAGAGTAAATGCATCTGTGATTATTAAGTCTAAGGTCTCTAAATGTAAACTCCTACTTTTATTTCTCTTTTAATTAACAGCTAATAGTATAAATATTAATTATTATATATATATTTAAAATATAAATTTTACACTAATTAGTAATATCTTTAAATTTAGGTTATCTACGAATGTCTTGGAATCAAATGATGTTTTTAAAATAGTCGTATTATTGGTTGTGTAAATTTGTGTGTGTGTGTGTGTGTATGTTTAAATGAAAATCATTAACTATGTTAGCTACATATATTTACTTTTGAATTTATTTATGTAATAATTCATTTCTATCATTAAAGTTTTCCCTTAAAATACAAAGTTGTAATTAAAAAAAAGCCGTCTTTTGTCATTTATTTAAAGTTTATTTTTTAAAACATAATGTAAAAAAATAAAATAATAACAAAACACTTAGCTTTTAAAATTTTCCAGTGCAAATGTTTAAAATCTTACAAATGAGTGAAGCTAATAAATAAGTTCTATGTATTTTTAAAACGTTTTTATTTTTTATAAAATAAATTATACACCCTAATTTATATAGTTAATTTTTATTTTAAATGTTTAAATTATATTTGTTTATCATCTGTTTTTTTTCCAAAAGAAACAAATTATTTACTTTATTTTTAAAATTCTCTATTTTCTTATATATATATTGATTTAATCTTTTAAAATTTTATATTTGTATAAATATTTTGCAGGGAATAAATTTAAACTTACTATAGATAAGTGGAAACAAATTGTTAACTTGCTGCAAAATAATATTTATTATATAATTGCATTAATATCATTTTCTATAAAAAAAAATAATAAATTTCAGATATATCTAAAATTTCTCTTTAACCAGACATGATCAAAACATCTGAATAAAGTCATCCAGAATGACAAATGATTTCAGGTACATTTCTTGCTCAACGAGCCCTTTTTAGTTGACTCGGGATATACTTTTGCACATATTTTCATTATCTGTTCAGTGTTTATCAATAACCAAAGATTATATTTGCATTTATAAGTGCCAATCTTTCTACAATCATAATTTTGATACCAACACATCAGATAAATACACTATTGACTATTAATAATCATTTATTAAACTAGGTATTATCTTTAATTCAGGTTTACAGTTTATAACTAGACCGAAGATAATCTCTAGTTCAGTAAATGATTAGTAATAATCATTTATGTGCTTATCTGAAGAAATTATAATTGAAAAAGATTTCACACTTATAATCAATGTGGAATACGAAATGTTATTATTTAAAAATAATTTAAAAATTAAATATTTACATATTTTATAATTCTTTACAAATACATTATCAAATTATTATATAAAATATAATAAAACGTTTAGTCTTGATGAGAAATAGATATTAAAAGAGAGAGAGAGAGACAAGAGAAAAAAAACAACTTTTTTATTTATTTTTATAAATACCAAAAATTAAACCATCAATCATCACATGATCACCATTCTTTATGCGCACAGAAGCTGTTTTTTACAGAGGCAGAACTCTCCATACATTAGCCCCACTCAATGCACGCCAGAATAATCAATTGATGTAGGAAGGTTTTTGCACAAAATCCCTATCTAGTGCCTACTCATCCAATATCTTCAGACTAATTTCTAGCTTATGGATTTCATCAGTGAGGAGCCTTGGATCTGAGAGCACTACACATATATCTTAGGATCTAATGCAACTCTCCAGCAGCCACCTTTTACTTTTTTATATAACTATAAAGCTTTGACTCCAAAATGAAAACACAACAATGTTTTCAAATTAAGCTCATTAGTTTTTATAATTGAAAGCCACAAGCTAGAAACTAGTCAGGCAATAATAGATGAAAAGGCAATAGATAGGGATTTTATTCACAAACCTTCCTGCATCCATTGATTACTCTGGCTTGCACTGAGTGGCGCTACTGTATGGAGTTTTATCTCTGTGAACAAAAATTAAGATGTAAAACTATAGTTAAAAGATTATCTGATTCTCAAATTATTAAATTAAAATTATTAAAACAGCAGAAGTAAAAAAGTTAAAGATTGATTATCAGTAGTTATAGTTCATTTATAAAATTTTATAGAAATGTATTTTAATAGAAGTAGTATTTTCCTGGACTGATGGCTTTCATCATAAATATTTAAAATTTAAAAAAACTGTAGGAATCTTCCATTAATGTTTAATCCAGGAGACATATTGAATTCTAGATATTGTGATAATAGCTTGGCAGTCTGGCTAGCCAACCTATGAACATTTTATCCTGAAATGACTGCTATTGGAATTAAAAGCCCTTGAAAATGGAAAGATAAATAAGAGTCTAAAGATGGGAAAGTTTTCTGTTTTTTATTAAATATCTGAATTATTTACTTTCAAAAACAAAATAAAATAGTTCTTTACATTAGTTTTATGTTGGTCAAAATAAATTTATTTAAAATTGTTTTATAATAATTCAATTTATAAGCAGTAAGTATAAAAGGTGATAAAGAATAGAAATGTAGATAGATAGATAAAAGATTGATTTCTAAGTAATAGATAAAAAATTGGATAGATTATCTAAATAAATAGATAGGTAGGTGATAAGGTGAATGGAAGAATATATAGACAGAAAAAAATTAAAGAATAATCTTTAAATAGTCAACTTCAGAATAAAGTTCTCCTCAGAAAACTTCCAGAAATGAATAATAAATACAAAGTAACTATTTATCAAAATCTTTTTTTCTCATTTTATTTCATAATAAAGAAAAACCTAATATCCCTTTACCATTCAAATATTAAGTAGCTTTTGAATTGGCTATATACCAGTTGTCTGAGTGAAAAATTCTAAACCCCTAATAACGTCAAAAAGTAAACTAATTTTATTTAGCCTAAATTCGTATTTTATAAATATATGTGCTAGTCATTATACAATGAAGTTATTTATACAAACGTGCATAGATAGATAGATAGATAGATAGATAGATAGATAGATAGATAGATAGATAGATAGATAGATAGATAGATAGATAGATAGATAGATAGATAGATAGATAGATAGATAGATAGATAGATAGATAGATAGATAGATAGATAGATAGATAGATAGATAGATAGGTAGATAGATAGATAGATAGATAGATAGATAGATAGATAGATAGATAGATAGATAGATAGATAGATAGATAGATAGATAGATAGATAGATAGGTAGATAGATAGATAGATAGATAGATAGATAGATAGATAGATAGATAGATAGATAGATAGATAGATAGATAGATAGGTAGATAGGTAGATAGATAGATAGGTAGGTAGGTAGGTAGGTAGGTAGGTAGGTAGATAGATAGATAGATAGATAGATAGATAGATAGATAGATAGATAGATAGATAGATAGATAGATAGATAGATAGGTAGGAAGGTAGGTAGGTAGGTAGGTAGGTAGGTAGGTAGGTAGATAGATAGATAGATAGATAGATAGATAGATAGATAGACAGACAGACAGACAGACAGACAGATAGACAGACAGACAGACAGATAGATGATATTTTTAATAAATAATAATAATTTTAAAAGCTGATGTAAATCTACCTAAATCACCTTTATTAAATTTAATTAACTATCTCATATTATATTAACATCTAAGGCCTAGCAGATGAAAATAATATATTTTTGGTTTTCAGATTCTATCTTTTAAAACTTACTTCAGGTTAATTGATTTACGCTATAATAATATCTTTGTGAATTAATACTGAAGTTCACAGAAATCATTATTCATGTTGTAATAAGAAGTTAAAAAGAAATTGAAAGTGATATCATTTTCATTATTAAGTTAATTGGATGATAATATAATATGAAATAGTTACTTAAATTTAATAAGCATACTGATAGATTTTATTGATTTTTAAAATTATATATATATATGTAGTACTTTGGATGCAATTTGAAATTTATAGTTGCAATTTGTAATGCTATAATGAAGTATTTGTTAGTCTGCATTCAGAAACGTTATATTTACCTATTTAATGAAGGTTACTTAATTTTTTTTATATCAATAATTTCAATCACTGTAGTCAAGTTGCAATCTTTAGTGAAGTTGCCTTGATAACTATTAAAAATTTAATTGTTATTGATTTTTGGATTTTAATGTTGACTGGCTTTTAATGACATTTATATATATCATCATCATCATCATCAACCAGTATCAGTCCACTGCAGAATAAAGGTCTCTCCAAGTTCAATCCATCTTCTCAGATCTTTAGCTTCTTTTCTCCACATCACCCCTGCACACTTTCTCATCCATCCATCTCACATGTGGTCTCTTTCTGGGTCTCTTACAATCTTATATATATATATTTAATTTAATAAATGAAATAAGAAAAAAAATTGAAAAATGGTTCACAACGATAATGGGAAATTGAAATTCTGAAATATAAACAAAGAAAATATTTTACAAATTTATGCATTTGGATTTAATTCATAAATCCAAATACTGGTTAAAACTTCTAATAAGAGTTTTTCTTAATCTATTATCTTCTGGTAAAATAGACGTGTAAATATATTATTAGTTTAATATGGAAAGTAATATTATCAAAGTGAAGTATTTTATTCATTTACAACAAAGGGTATCCAAAAAGATTCAAGTAACTCTATTTCACCTAATCTTCATCTACCTATTTTAAATCTGAGTAATAAATGGGACACTAAATAGTAATGCTGTCATAAATATTGTTGTTTGATTACATTAGTTTATAGTACATGGTTTTAGTGTAGGATAAAAAGAATTACTTTTTGAAGATGATTATGTGCAAAGTTTTGTTGCCTATTTATGATCAATGTTGAGAAAATTACGCATTTAGTAAATATTAAAAAAAAACTACCAAGAGAAAGATTTTAACTATTATTGATAGCAAGCAGTAGAAAAAAATTAAAATAATAGCCATTAAAGCACTCAAAAATTTAAGAAGTGAATATTAAATAGCTGATTATATAATCTTAGAAGGGGAGTTGAATAATATAAACATTGAATAGATCAAAGATATACATAAAAATGTTGTGCCAATGACCTTAGGAAAAAAAAGAAATAAAGCAGGAACATATTGACTGGAAAAAAAGATAAAGTTTAAAAAACAAACAATTTAATAAGAAAAAATATCTTAATAAAAATTAAGCAGTATCCGGATATATATATATAAGACATATTTCGCAGGTCCATCCGTGTTAAAAAATTTAAATATTGATATACCGACATTTCGACTTAATCACACAAGTCATATGGTTTACTGTAGCATTAGAATGGTAGACAGAAAAACCAAATGTTCCTACCATTAATTCCACATAAGTAAAGAAAAACAATAATTTAGTCAATTAAACAGAAATGTTGCACTTAACTTGTCACTTTTATGCTTGAACATCATATCTCATCAAGAACTGATTACATGGTTATTTTTCATAGTAGGTGAAGTAAAAATTGGACAGTTAATTAGTAGGAATTGAGAAAGATCAATTATGAAAATGATAAACTTTTACTGCTTATATTTTGATATAAATAATCGTTTCAGTAAAAAAGTGTGGAATGCATTAACAGATTAAAATATATTTACAATAATAAAAAGAAAACGATGTATTTTAAATAAAAATAAGAGTCTAGAAAAGGTGATAATATTTAAACTTATTAGGTAAAAAATATAGCTTATAAAGCATGTGAGGAGGCCAATACTTCTTTTAGTAAGTCAATCTAAAAGAATTACTGTAGATATTAAAACTTTTAAACAAAAAACTTTTATTATAAATTTTTGCTTGAAGAACAATTGGACATGAACATAAAAAAGTTTTACAACAATATGAGCAATATTTAACTCCATTTCAACAAGATATTGGAGATAAGTAGAGAATATAATGGGATATTTCGTTTGAGTAAAATTTTAAAAGATGAGATGCAACTGATAATAAAAAAATATTAATAATATAATTTTAAAGATTAGAGAGTACTACTTCTTTAATTTATCTTAAAAAGTTATTTGATAGAGCAAACTGAACCAATTTGAACATTTTAAAAAAAAGAAATATAGATTGACCAAAAATATCTTCTGTATGTAAAAAAATATTAAATGATTAATGATTTTTGAGAAATTCCTTGAGTTTTTCATCACACCATTGTTTTTTATATAAGAGAGATGACATTTGTAGGAATACAAAGTTTATTTCCAGAATCATATAAAAAAATTTGGTTTATGAAGTTATTTTATCTTATTTTCTTTAATTTTGTTGGAAGATATGACAAATATAATCAGACAATAATTAAATTGGTAATGAAATAATATGCACAGTGTATTAAATTAACTGTGATGTCGCAGTAATTGTCAGGAAGATATCTTTAGATTGGAGCTTTCATCTCAAATAAGAATTGTAATTGAATCCGAGATTCAAATTTAGTCTTTTTATGTTCCAAATAGGTTACAATTTCTTATTTCAGATAACCCAGTTAAAATGATTAATTAATAACTCAGGTGTTATATCTTTTCCAAAACTCTCCCTCTAAGATAAATAGAATGAATGGGATTGGACTTTAGTTTAAAATTAAATTTTTAAAAGCTGTTTATTTTTTATTTACTTAATACATTTTATATATTTATACAGTGTCAAATAATAACATTGATAATAGTATAAAAATATTTTATAATCAATGCTTTTACTTACTTTGAATTTAAAAAAATTGTTTATTTAACAACAATTGTGGTTTGTATATTTAACTTGAAATAAAAGTATAGGGTATCAGAAATTAATAAAATTAATATCTTGTTATAAGAAATAGTGATCAACTTACTTATTTTTTGCCCTTACATTTTTATTTCAAGATAAATGTAAAAACCACATTTGTGGTTGAAAAAACTTTTTTAGAACAAAGATTTTATATGATGCTAAAATACTTTTAAACTTAAAAGCCAAATCATAAGTATTAATTCAACCTTGTTTAGAATATAGTTTTTATCAACTGTTTACTGCTCTGTAATCTATCTAAAATATATTAGTGTCATAATGCATTGCTATTGATTTATAAGACATGTACAAATTTGAAATAAATAAATTGAATAATAATATATAAAACCTCAATTTAAATTTTTTATTTTATATCTTGTTATTTAGTTTATAACAATAAGACTGTAATAAAAGATTTATTTTTATTCCAATTTAAATGAGGCTAAAATATTTTGAAGGTTTCAAGTAAAATCATAAGTATTAAATCAACATCAGTTACAATATAATTTTGTTTAATTGCCCACTACTCTATATTTAAAAAAAGTAAGGAATCTATCTAAAACATTTTAGTGCCATATTGCATTAACAGTCATTTATAAAAAAAATACCAAATTTGAAAAATCATAGTAAATATTAATCTATTAAATGACAAATTTAAAATTTTATTTTAGCTTCAAAAAAATTATTTAATTGAAACATACCGACTAACAAAATATATATCACCCTTCTGCATGTATTACTAAAAAAATTTGCTAATTTTTAAATAGTTTAATTTAAGTTACAATCTCTGTTTGTTTTCTTGTTTGTAAACACTTGTAAAAACTTTTAAGTTGGAATAAAATTTTAAAAT
Source organism: Epiperipatus broadwayi (assembly GCA_028023455.1). Lineage (NCBI taxonomy): Eukaryota > Metazoa > Onychophora > Udeonychophora > Euonychophora > Peripatidae > Epiperipatus > Epiperipatus broadwayi. Next base: position 4,551,279 of record JAQFVV010000068.1, on the reverse strand, counting down.
TGAGGTTTAACAGATTTAAATTTAATATAATTTGTTGAAATTTGATACAGTAGTTGTAATTCAAAGACAATGCAATATAAAATTAAAATATTTTAGGTAAATGATCTAGATTCTTAAATCTGGACCACTGAGTGGAGAAAATTTCAAATATTTTGACATCAAATTTAAAAGTCATTTCTAGAATTTCAATACATTTTAAATAATGCAAACAATTTTTTTGCTTCAATTCAAAGCTTGATTTAAATTAGAATACTATAAAGTTAGTTTAAAATATAGTTTTGTTATGCATTTAAAAAAAAAAAAAAGCTTTTCAAGCACAAAAAATTGCTTTTCAATAGTTTTTGATAATTTAAGTTTTTTAATGATTTATTATGGATTTCTATTCCTTTTATATCTAATCAACAAGCTAAATTAATTTATAAACTTTTTAGTGGTTTGTGTAGAATTTCTTTTTTCTCTTCAAATAATATAAATGATATGATAAATAACTCCAAAGCCAAGATTTCTAAGTTTGAATTAAGTTCTGTTATATATATATATGTTGGAATGTGGTTGTGGAATAAAATATATAGGGGAATCCAAATGTACATTACAAAAACGATATAATGATCATAAGGCATTATATAAACGTGTACAGAAAGAAAATATATCTTCAGTAAATATGAATACTCCATCAATTATATTTGATCATAATAAAACATGTAATTATGGTTTTAAATTTAATAATAGAGATATAAAAATTATTCAAATTGAAAGGTGTAGTGAAAAACATAAAATTAAAGAGGCAATGATGATATCTAGGAATAGAGATGGTTTGATGAATAAACAATCGGCTAATATAAAGACAACAGAATTGTGGGAAATTTGAATAGATTGAATGATGGGTAATGCAAGTTTTTATTTTTTGTACGTTTGTATTAACAGTTGATAAAGATTGTCAGTGAAACAATTGAAAGTACATCTGGTAAAGAATATATTATTTAATTTTGAATACTGTGTTAAATATATTTGTTTGAATTATTATTATATAATTTAAAAATACAGACATTTAATGGTTGTAGTTATTTATATATATATATATATATATTATATATATATATATATATATATATATAATTTAAGTTTTTTAATGATTTATTATATATATATATATATACTGGATCTCTCCAAATTTAATTTATTACTAGGTTTAAAATAACTTTTAAAATAACTTTAATATCTTTTGTAATGTATTTTTTAATATTTAAACTTTATTACATTTATATCTTACATTTATATCTCTTGACTTTAACTAAGTTTTAATTTTTTTTAATATGCTTATTATCATACTTAATACATAACTTTCTTCGTGATTATTATTTTAGATATCTTTTTGCTTTGATGAGCTTATTATAAATCTCTTTAAATATTTATCCATTATACTTTGTTTTTTAGATTCTTAACATCATTTATTCTTAAGTAGCCATATTTACTACCTTGTAATATCTTGGTTTTAATAAGTTTTAATATCTAAACTTTAATACATTTACTTTCTTGGTAATTATTATTTTATATCTTTTCATAACATTTATTTAACAATATCTTTTATATATATTATTTCATTATGCAATTATTCAATTATATTTTTAAAACATAAGAACAGACTGGAACTTTAAGAAAAGGGAAAAATACCATTGATAGCATAACCATCAATGATACCCACAGCTATAATGGGCTATAAGAAACATAACATGACCATACTTTCTGACCATGGCATACCTAAACTGCTGGGATAAAAACACTGCCATCCAAAGTATTTTATTTGTTTTGAAAAATCAAACTCAGGTGCCAGAGTATCATATGTTATATATCTGGCATGCTTGGAGAAATGGCACACCAACCAGCACTTAAAATATCCCAAAATAGCTCCTACTCTTAATCAGGTAGTCCAGCACATTTAACTTAACATATACCAATATTTACATCATTAAATCAGTGGTGACACAGTAACAAGAGAGAGAGAGAGAAAAAAGACCAAATAATGATTAAGCAAACATTAATATTTGTTTATGCACACACATTATAATATAGCATACCATAATAAAATATTACATACAAAAATATAAATGATTAGTTCAGGCTAAAATTTATAATAGTCCTTTGTTAAAGTTTATTTTAAGTGAAGTTTGTTTTCAATATAGTCTAGGTAAACATTTTTCTAAAAAAATTTTTTTCCCAATCAAAAGCAAAAATGTCAAACAATATTTACTTTAAAAAATATTTTCATATTTTAAGTTACTTAACAATTTATTATATACATATATAATTATGTATGCATACTACATATAATATACACATAAGGAATTTACATATTTTCTTATTGCAAAAATATCTAGTGATGTATATAAATTATAACTGTCAAATCAATTTTAAAGCACAATATAATTTTACATTTTTGTTCACTTACCAATACTAAAAAGTCCAAAATAAATAGAAATATTTTTTTTTTCTTAAAGGCTTTTGTTTGTCAAGCATTATAATGCAAAAAATAATTGTTTCTTCAATCATAATTGGGATTTTAAATTTAATTTGAAATAAAAGCCTGGGGAATCCAGAAATTAATTAGGTCAATTTCTTGTTATAAAAAATAGAAATTTATTTAATTAATTTCTGGATCTCCTCTATACTTTTATTTCAAATTAAATATAAAAACTCCAATTGTTATTGAAGAAACTAATATTTTTGAGCTTTTTAATGCATGATAAATATAAGCATTTAATATGAAAAAATATGTGTATTTATTCACAACTTATTTTGAATTTGATATCAAAATATTCAAATTTTATTAACCCACTACTCTGTATTTAGAAACTTATTAATCTATCTAAAACATTTTAGGATCATATGGGACTGCTGTTTATATCAAATGTACCAAATTTCAAAAAATTATCTTGTATATACACATATTCAACCTTGATTTAAAATTTCATTCCCATATAAATAGAAGTTTTTACAAGGAAACAAACACAGATTGTAACCTAAATAAAAGCATTTAAAAATCAAGTATAATTAACTTTAAAATTATGAAGAATTAAGTCTGCTTAAAGTGATCACTACCAGATAATGATAAATATGATTTAGTTGAAATGTCAATACATCTAATACATGGATGAATAACATTTATATACAGATAATCTTAATGTTATACATTAGCAATTGTAATTAAAATAAAATAAAATCATATAAGTAAAAATACTAATAAAATTACATTTTTTTTAAAAAATTCTTTTTACAAATATGGTTTTGTCTAAACAAGACTTCAAATGCAAAACTATTAACATAGATATACATATAAAAATGCATTTGGATAGATGCTATTTAATCTAATATTATTTTGTTTTTTAGTAAAATTGATGACCTTAGATCCAAAACAATTAATCAAAAAACTTTTTGAACCTTCTTTTTATTTCATTGTATTTATAGAAAATAATCTTTGCATCATCAAACAATATTTTATGAGCAATATTATTTGAGACTGAAGTAAGATTTCTATTTGATACTTTACTTTATGAAGACTTCATTTACTCTTACATGTATATATATTAAGTCAGCTTCATGGAATTTTATAAATAATTCCTGGAATTCTTTGATATATACATCTGGGTCTCTTTTTATGCGGACTTATTTAACACGATTTTGAAGTTACGCAATTTGTATTTCACCAGAAGTCGATTTCCGATAATGCGCTATTACTTTAAATAGTAAATTTTGCACACTTATGTTATATTGAAAGTAATAGCATATTATTGGAATTTGACTTTCATCTTAGTAATTTCAATGTTTTCAGTGCTTTATAATAGTAAGATTTTATGCAATAATGAAATTAAAATCATGATTTCCACATTTTATGTATACACATATTAAATTTTACAAGATTATAATGTAAATTTGTTCAAACAATGTGCGTGTTAATTTTGCATTTTAAATCACATTCTGTTTTTGCTTTTTAAAAAAGAATGTAATCAATTATTATTTTCTTATTAATGACACTAATCATTAACATGCTCTTAAATTCCAATGAGAGCTAAATGGTTGTATGTCTGGATATCGCGAGCTTCATAAACAATTAATAAATTCATCGTCTCAAGGATTAATTACTAATTACGTTGTCACCAGAAAATCATAATAATTAAAATGTGTATAAAAAATGTAAATTACTGTACTGTAAATTATGCATAAAAATATATTATTTTGAATAAAGTTAAATATTATAGTTAAAAAAAGTTTGTCTTGTATCAATTTTTTTCAAATTAGAAATTTTTTATTAGTGATATTTTATTTCCTTATTTTTTTTTTTTTTGCACGAATTTTAAAGTACTTTTACATTGGTGCTTTGCTTTTATGTGAATTTTGAAAAATCACAGACCGCATCCCCCCTTTTTGTTTTCTAAGGAACCTATCTATCGCATAAAATGAGACCCGGGTGTACACTATTTACAACTGTTTAATTGTGAATTGAATTTAAAACTCTTTTTTTTTTGAAACTTTTCTCATACTCCATCAAATGATTGTCAATCAATTCATAAATTGATGATTTAAAAGGCAAGCAAATCAATTCCTTTTATTATTATTATCAATACTCTTAAAACTCAAATTAAAATAATTTTTAGTAAATAGAATCCTATAATAAATTTATAAAAGTAACCAAGATTTATTTAGTCATTACAAAATTGTTGTCTTTTATTTAAAACACAATTCTTTTCATTGTTAACTCTTTTATTTCTATAACAAAATGTTATTAAATCAGTCTTCTTAATAGAAAGAGGCTAGTGATAACTTTCAAGTCTAATCATGTTTCTTAATTTTTAATTTTAATAAATGATTATAATATAAAATATAATTATCATTACCTCTAAATAAATTATCACCAACAACAGTAAATTTAATATTACAATTAAGGATAGTTGATACAATAAAATATTTTCAGTTTATCAATAACAAATAAATATAATCTATATATCTAACAAATAATATTAAACACACAGTTTTTACTAAAATACATTGAATCTTCTAATAATGAAAGCAAATTATGAATAACATTAATTGTGGCAGCTGAAAAATATTCCTCTTTTTTTTCAATGCAAAAATAAATAAAAAAAAAAAACAAATTAATAGATGAAGAATTTCAAATGTATAATTCTCATCATAATATTGAAATACAAGTATAGTATATATACTTAAGTGGGATGTAATTAAATGGGATTTGAACCCAGACTTCCAAGCTCCCCACAGTTATCCACTTTATCCAATATAACCAATAACCCATCATCATATACATGTGAAAAAGATAAATTATCTCCAATATTTATATTTCATGCTGAACTAGCAAATATATATATATATATATAATCAGTGCTCATTTTACATTACAATAGCAAATCTACATAGGACAGGCTTTAATCTTCTCCACTCTCCAACTCTTCAGCGATTAATATCATTGAAAATCTGATGATGGTGTAGTCCAAGCTTTAGATTTGAAATTTTGTTAATTATTCCCCTTCCTCTTAATCAAAAATGCATCTCAAATAACAATTATCTTTATAAAACTTAAGACTTAAAAAAACCTTAGGAACAAAACAATCACTAGTTCAAATAAAAAGTGCATCCAAAAATTTTTAATTTTTCCATTGCTTTCATAACATCAACTAATTTTTTTTTTCAGTATCATTATTTACAAGCTGATACTTTCCATTATTTAACTTTATAAATACTTTATCTTTAAAATCAACATTATCGAATATTGCAAAATATCCCTTATGTTCTTTTAATAAAACATCATTACTCTTTATTTTTTGGAAAAAAATTATTTGACTTGGGTAATAAGTAAATTTAGGCTTAACAAGCAATGGCATTTGCTAATTTAAAATAATTTGTAAAACCACTTTCTTTCTCTTATGAATTTTTTTAAGATTTGATAAAAGAAAAAAAAACTCAATTACTGCATTTTTACAATTAAAAGGTACAAATAATATAAAATGTTTGGGTAGTGATTTTTTAATGTAAATATAGATAAAATAGGCACAAAATTTACATTTGATATTTTACATAATTATCTACAAAAAAAGAAATTGTTATTAAAGTTATTATATTTAATAATCATAATTATAATATGAATTTAAAGATGTTGATAATAAGAATGAAGTTTTTTATTTATTTATTTACTATTTAAATCATCACTTTATATGGTGTTTTTATAAAAATAATTTCCCAATGGCTACAGTAATTCTAAGCAGTTTATCCAAGGTAAAAAGCATTATGGGAATAATTTATAAAATTTCATGTAACTATCTTGTAAATTTTGAGGAAAGAAATTAAATTCATAAAATTTAGAATTTTAATAGACATCTCTGCTATAATACATTCCTTAATTTAATATTGGTCATAAAATATTGTTTAATGATATAAAGTTTTCTTTTATGAACATAATGAAATAACAAAATGAGTCAAATAGACTCTTTTGATTAATCATTTTAGATTTAACTTATTCTCGGGTGATTAATTTTATTGGCTGAGTGAGGTAAAACTCTAAACTTTTAATTGGTAAACTCATAAACTCAAGTGTCAAAATATATTCATCTTTTAATATTATATTCACTTTAGTTTCATTTGTAAAAAATATATTAATAATTTGTCAAGTTATGAAAGTGAATGAAAGTTTTTTTCAAAAATAAATTTTTATTTATAATTATAAAAATATTAGATAGCGGCAAATTTTAAAGCAATCAACCAAACAGTTTCATGACATATATGATTTTTTCCCCCAATTTTATACTGCTGAAAAATAAATAATTTTTGCTAATGTCTTAACTATTTTTTTAAAATAATTTTATTTTTAGCATATTTTATCAAAATAATTTATAATATGTCAAAAAATACTTTTAAATGGTCTAAAACATTCGTTTATCATTTTTGAAATGAAAGAAATCGTAACTCTTTAGTTATTGACAATCCATTTTCTTTGTTGTCAAAAGCTAACAACCAATCAGAATTAAGAATGGGCAGTGCTGCATCTTTTGTTAGACCTTTAATGACAGTTTTATTGATTTTTACTTGTAAAATAATTCAAGAGAGAGCAGCATCTTATGGAACTTTTTTTAACCTTTAAAAAAAATGCAAAATCATAATTTTAATGTTAAAAATAAGGAAAATACACTATTAAAAATGGAATTTCAAGTTAACTTGAACTTAGCCATCAAACTGATAAGGGCCATTAATTTTACAAGAATTTATTTAGTATAAAAGGTTATTGACATCTGTATATAGTTGAGAGTAGTTAAATATTTATTTCTATGAATGTTTTTGCTAATTTTCATTTAATAAAGACTATTTGTTCAATAAACAAACCAAGGTTATGGTGAAATTTTATTTAAAGTGTTTATAATTTTACTAGTATTTTTATTGCCATATATTTAATCTATTTTGATGCATGCCCACACATACACACACTAAAATAATTATATAAATAAATCTGGAGAGATGTCAGCTATAATTATTAACAATGAAGCATCAGTTGTTCAAACTATATCTCTCCAGATTTGTTTAAATATTTTCAAAATATTACTTTACTATGTTCCTTTTAAATATATATAAAAGGTACTGAATATATATTGTAATAGTATGAAGTTGGCATTTATATATATTCAGAATCAAATATATACATTTAATATAGCAATACTTTGGAGATGATGATCAAATTAACCTTAGCACTGAAGGGAATTAAGTGCAATGATTTCAAACACATTTTTAATTTCTGTTTACATTTAATTTAAAATTAATATTTAGGTGTCAATCTCTTTTAATAGATTAGTTTTGGATATTTTGCTATCACTGATCCATCATTGCTGTAATGTACTTCTGATTTCCTTGCATGCTCCCTACTGGTTTTATGGATTCTTGGGTTTAATGAATATTAATGACATATAAGCTATATATATATATATATATATATATATAGCTTATATGTCATACTATATTATATATATATATATATATATATATATATATATAAGATAGTTTTTATCAATACAGACCTCATTGTGATTATCCTCTTTGGGTATCATTTCCAAGTGATAGTGTAAATGAGTCCCACAAGAAAAGGTTTTATGGTAGATTATAGCAGAATCCACTTCAGACCTTACACTATGCTTTTTTTTAAAGCAGACAATGGGAATTTTAGCAATTTCAATTTTCATATCTGATTACAATTTACTAATTTCATGTATTCTGACTGATGTGTTTTCAATTTTCCAGTTATTCATAGTAAATAGTCTTTTACTAGCTATGTCATCATTATTTCTGAGGTGGATAAAGTATTTAAGCATACTATAGCTATCTGAAGCTATACTGAAGGAAATTAATTTAAATAATGACTTTCTTTTTTTAACAGTTACTTAACTATTGACATTTTTTATTTCTTTATGGAATCAATCAGCATTGCTTTCTTCTTGATTTAAGATTAGGCCATTGTCATTTTTTCAGACTTATTTATATTTTTTGTCCTCACAACATGTTAAATCATAATTAAATCTATATTAATTTATATCAGAATGTTTTTTAAATAATATTTTTATCCAGACTTAATGACCTGATTTAATACATATTTTTTTTTACAAGGATGATTTTTTAATAAATATTTTCTACATTTATTTAATTATTTTATAAATTATTATAAGAGTTTTTATTATTGGCTAAAAAGAAAAATAAATAAATTAAGGAAAATCATAACTGAACTCTGGAATTTATTTTCTTTTTCAATTTTACAGCTTTATAATTTTTAATAATGTATTTATATTTGCTACTGAATTTGCTATAAGGAAAAGACAAATTATTCCTTTAAACATATTTTAGAAGGCAAATCTGAATGGTCATAAAATATGATATATTTCCTTAAACTATGCGATTCGTTTGTGTGCAATATAATTTAACTAAATTAACTAATTTATTTCTCTTTCCTTACATTATACTGGTTATCACTATATTAATTATGTCTTTACAAATTACTTTTATTGTACAAAATTAATAATGTGATTAACTCTATACAACTATTTTCTTTTAATTTTTTACAATAGTTTTGAATATATGCTAAATATGTATGGTATATACATATGACAATATATAAATTTACTAGTCAATCTATGAGAATCTTTTATTAAGCTTTCTTGACCATGCAGTTTTCTAAAGTAACTAATTCAAGATGAAACTGAATTTATAATGTTATAATATATTTACATATTTAAATACTTGAAAGGATATTAAATTTTTATACACCATCTGAGATGTAATATCACTCATGTCATTACATATTTACAGCTCTAATAAGTTATTAATGTACATATTTACACAAACATATATATATATATAATAATTATAATAATTAAAAAACCAAGTCATATATAACGTGACATTATATATATATTTTCCAACATAATTAAGACATCGAGGGTTTATAATGAGGAATAGAGGGTAGAATTGAATTACACTTAATCCCAAAAAATTGGTAATCTGTGTTGGCTCAAGAGTGCTGGGTTAAAATAATTACATCTGCACAATAAAATCCATGTCTAAAATTAATAATCACATTAATATCTTTTAATAAATACTTAATAAATTTATTTATATATATTTTATTATAAGTACAATAAAAAATATTCCAAAAGATACAAAAAAAAATTACAGAGAGGTATATAGGTAATGACTTGTGTCCTTAAAATATTTTTAAAAAAAGATATAACAAAATGCTTTAATCAGAAGTATATTACTCAATACAATCAGATTTTAGAACAGGGTTAAACAAACACTTTTTAAATAAAAATATTTACTACATTCCTCAACATTAAATCATCTCATTAGTCATTGTGATCATAAGAAGGACAAGACATTCTGATAAGCAAATATATATTTGGAAGAGTATTATGATAATATGATTAGCACATTTACCTGCAATCCACATGATTTGGTGTTCAAACTCAGGTTAGTTCAAATTTAAAAATCGTATTATGTAAAACAAATTTGGATTTTGTTCTTTTTAGAAGTGCATACATAATTATTATTAAAAGCAATTAAAACAAGGATTTAAAATCACTATGAATTTTCATTGTTTAGAAGTCATTAATCTTGATGACTGAGGTCCTTTCTTATGGTAGCTGATTCAAAGACTTGCTTTATTTACTATAAACTCAATTTAAGTTCATGTAAATGTATTTATAGAAAAATTTAGTTTAAATTTAACATGTTTTATATTATTCTTTATAGCCTGTTTTTATTTTTAAGTTTTTCATATTTCGAGTTTATTATAAATATTTTCATATTTTCGATCAAGTGCTTAAAATCATTTTCCATCTAAATCTGATATTAATAATACTAAATTTTTACAATATATACAAAAAATGTCAATGTGTCATAAAACAGTTTCAAAGCCTTTTCTGTTTCTTTCAGTGTTTTTTATTTATCAAATCAATTATGATTTCCTAATATTAGTTTTTTAAATAAAAATATAATTTATAAACTTACATAGAAAATAGTTTGGAAAATACATTTGGTTAAAAATGTAATGATTTTTTTTTCTAATTTACTTATAAACTGAAATAGAAAAAAAAATTTATTCATAAAAATCTTAAACTGTTGGAAATAAAAATCAACATGAAAAGAGAATAAAACTCTAGTTTATGTAAGATTTTAAGTTGATCAATTAAACTGTCAATATGTTCATATTTATAGGGATGATGTTACCTCACTCGTCATTAGCTATTCACTTTTTATATATGAAAACACTGCAGAAACAACTTCTTCAGTTGCCTTTACTGACTTTAGAAAAACAACAAATCCATTTATTTACTTATTTAAATTTTTGACACGTAACTTCTTAAATATATATTTTTTCTGATAGAGAGAAAAGCTGTCTATTTCTATTTTTTTTTTAATTTTATGTTTTATTGATTTAACATATTTACACATACAACCAACAGTGAATAACTTCTATTTAAAAATATAACATAGATTTAAGAAAATTTGATTTATTTTTTTCAAATACCCAATATATAATATTTATTTAAATTTTTTATCAAATTTATTATTTTAAAATTAAAAATGATTTGTTAATAAAAAGGAAATAATACTTAAGCATGTGGAAACTATATATAATAAGCAAATTTATACAGATAAAGTTAAAGCAGATGTTAAAGTAATAGGATAAAGGCTCTTTCAAATCATCCACCTAAATCTCCCTGAAATAAAAAGCTATTCAATGGATTAATGATAACATTTGTTAACCAAACTTTTATCATACAAACATTTACAAGTTGTATGTATATACGACATATATAAAATAATCCCAGTGCCTAATGCTATACTGAAATAAATATACAACTATTAAATCACCCCACATGGTGTTAGGTGGTTTAAAGATTAGCATTACTAATGTTTAGTTTGTCTTTATATAATAATTGTGAAACATGTTTGTTTGTAGCAAAAGTTAAGATTGTTTGCTTGTTAAAAATTCAAGTTCTTTGTTTGATTTAGTTCATATTTCAATATTTAAAAGCTAATTGGATACAGTTCAGTTCAAAGCGGTATCATTTTGAGCTGGCTATTTTGAAATATGAACTTTAAGGTATATATATATTGGTTCACAGAGGACGGTACTGGATTTCTTAACCATGTAGGATTATTTAATATAACATATGTTAATTATATTTCATAATATATTTATTAAAAGAGAAGATTTTATGTATTTATTTGTATTAAAAGTAAAAGAAATATGAGACTATTAATTTATACGTATAAAATAATTATGAAAAGTTAGAAAGAAGAGAGATAAATTGTTCAAAAAAAAAATTAAAATTTTGAAATATGAATGAAAAATAATAGCTTACATTATATAAGAATAAAAATCGTTTAAAGTATAAAAAGATGTATGATAACATTAAACAAGCATATTATTATTTAGTGCAAGAACAAAAGCTTTAATACCAGGAAAAAAAAAACTGATTGAGTTGATATTGCTTATAAGGCACTGGAATGGAGATTATTGGATATTTATTTTTGGAAAGTAGGATGGATGTGAAAAATGAAAAAAAAAACATGAGAGTGAAAAAAATATAATTTTTGTGACTTTTTTTTGATTAGTTGTTTTTAATAAAAATGAGAAAACAGGATAGTATAACTAATGAACCAGTTTTTAATAAAATGAAATAAAAATAGATCAGGTCTGAAAAACTAATTTCGGAATAACGTGTAAAAAGTAATTCAATTTATTGTGATATATAATATAATTAGTATTGTAAATATGGTTTATATGCAAATGGTTGATACATAGAAATTGCAGATTTCATTTAAGGCAAAGCCATTTTGCATCACATTATTTCATATTTTGTATCATATTATAGATTACAATTTTTTTAATATAATAAATGATAAAACTGATTAAAACTGAAATATTTACATATATTATTTTATAAAAAAAATTGGTTAAAAAATATTAAGCTTGCTTGGAATCTCAAAATATTTCAGACAAATGCATTAATCACTAGGCCATAAGGAATTTTATCAATTTATATACAGATATTCTGTTTTTTCAATCAGTGTATTCATTATCTCAGCCATTCATCAGAACAAAATGTATGCATTTCATAAACAATTTTTACTTCTCAGGTGATTCAAAATTATGAAATTCCCTAAATTTCAATGTCCATATTGATAGTTTAATACCTTTCAATATACCACATTCTTACAAACTAGAGCAGTTATAAGTGTTGACTGTTTTTTAATGATTAATTACAAACCTTTGTGCATTATTACACTTATATATATATTGAACCAGGTGGTGTTAATCAGATCTTAAATAGTAAACAACAGAATCTAACCTGACGTTTGCACTTTAACTCTTTAAATAAAATACTTGTGAAAGCAAAATTATAAGACTCTTTTTTATACAAAAATATGATACAATTATAACTTATATATTTAATCTACACCAATGCAATTTAAATATTGCGCCACCACAGCCCCTGAGGCAGAGAAGAATAATGCCCAGAGTGCACCTGTGTCCAAGCCAGATATATATATATATATATATATATATATATTCTTGCTATATATATATATATATATATATATATATATATATATATATATATATAACTGTGACTATGTTTGAAGGACACAGGCTGCAGAATTTAACACCTATCATTCAAAACACTTTTTTGTTCCGGAGTAAACTCCAGGTGGTGGTTAGCTACAAAAACTAACATGTTTTGAATGATGGCAAACTAATTCAGCACCTAAGATATCCCAACTAGCTCAATTAAAAGGATAATATAATATACTGTTACTTTATTTAATGGTAAAAGAATTGACCGACAAACATTACCTTTAAAGATAATTTATTTTAACTAAACACTTATTATTCTAATTTTAACTATTTTAGAAATCTTAACTAACATAAACAATGGTATTTTTATATAATGATCATGCACACACTCTGAATTCATACACTAGAATATAATATAACAAAAGCTTTAAATAATACATGGCATTTAAAAATAAGCATGTCAATAGTTCTTTATGCATGCTATAAAGTTCATTGGTTTTACTGACACTGGAGGCTTTAAGGATTGCAATGGCCACATTAATTAGAAATGGAAATAAGAAAATATTATTTATTACCTAGGATTTTAGAATGTGGATACTTCTCGCTGTTTGTTGTAAAATTTATTACCAACCGGTTGGATTTTAGGCTTCTGTTGGATTTCTGTTAATTGCTGTTCCTTGCTACTTCTTATTCAAGACAGTTAGAATTGGGCAGCTTTAGATTATTGGATGTGTATTACTTTAATCTTGGGCACACTACTGGCATTTTAGACAGGCTTGGAGCCCATCGTATGCTCCTAAAAGCTGCTCAACACTGAATGGTCTTTATTAACAAATACATGAGAAGAGTCACTGAGAACTGATTGAGTAACTAATTGAATGAACTCAACCGATTGACCAATGAAAAACTAGACTATTTATGTAGTGACCTGTTGTCACTTTGTTAATTAGTTTATATATCCACCAGCTATATCTGTTGTTGGTATTCGTCCACTGTTTTTGATTATATTCTTTTGATAAAATTTTAATCCTATTGTCAGTTGGTAGCCATTGCCAAATTCTGTTGTTTGTGAATTTTTTTTATTAGAAGTCATTGCTAAATTCTGTTCTTTTATGTAGCTTTTAGTATATACAATCCTTGAGGGAATTTCTTTTAACTTAACTTTTATTTATTCTTTAATATTTAACACACACATATTTATTTTATCAACAAGCATACATTTTGCTATATTTAAAATCCACTCATCATTTATGCACATATATATTTCTAAAACCAACTCATTATTTAGTTTTTAAGATTACTTTTTTTTCTTTCTTTAAATAGTTTAAATGAAAAGAGAAGGTACTTTTAATTTTATAAAATGATTTATTTCTTAAATTTTTATCAACTTAAACTTTCTCCCCCTTCTAATTAATTAATTGTAACTTTTATTGAAACTGACATTTATACAAAAGTTTAAAACTCTTTAAACTTTTGTAAATTATTTTCTTTTTTAAAAAAAAAAAAAAACTCTAAACTTTTGTAAACAACCACTCTCTCAAACTGATTCGTACAACTTTTATTCATTATTTTCTTTTATCGAGCTGTATTTTATTTAACCTTTTAATAATAGAAAAAAAATTCTTTAGACTTTTATTCTGACTTGCATATTATTTATCTATTTATTAACCTTCATGTTATTTATGAGAATTTTATTTTAGTAATTTTTAAACAAAAATTTTACATGGATCGCTTTCTCATAAGTGGTACAATATATATATATATATTAATAAATATATAAATTAATAAAACAAGTTATAAATTTCATAACTTGCTTTTAAGCTTGCATTTAAATGATCACTAGATGGAGCTTACCCATAGCTCAAACAAGCTTTTTTTATAAGCTCGAACTTATAAAAATAAAGTTTGTTTGAGTTATTGGTAAGCTCCATCTTGTGATCATATATATATACAAATAAAATGTCCATTAATTAAAAATTATTGTAATAATAATAAAAATAATAAATATAATGGTAATAAACTATTATATATAGTCTTCCAATCAGCAGAAGTACTTTCAGTTAATTTCTTAATCTTCCTCAACTGATGTTAAATTCAAAAAATATAACAGAAATAAATGCCATAAACTCAAATCCCACAAACCCCAAATCTTAATGTTAGCAGCTTGTCTATTAATTATATTCATTTTATTTCTATTTATTAAAATTGCCTCCTTAATTTTTATTTTACTATGGCTTCTCTCCTCATGAAGAATCTTAACACTTTCAATATCAAATTTAAATTTACATGTCCTTTCATGATCCAAGAAAAGTGAAGCAGTCATTAAATTACTATTATTTGTACTTTTCTTATGCTTGTATAACAATTCATGCTCTTTTAATATTAGTGCTTTTTCCATAAAGACCATTTATATATACATAAATGTATTGATGTTTTAATCATTAGTGAAAGTTATTTATTTTCTTTTGAAAAATATTTTGTAGCTATAACCAAGATTTATTTTGAGAGATAATTTATTATATTAATATTTTATATATTATATACATAAACAAAAAGAATATCTTTATCAATAATTGATCACATTGCTAATGCCTTTGAGAAGCAATGTCATTTAGATGTTATTTATTTTGATTTATCCAAGGCATTTGACAAAGTGGATCATTCCAGGTTGCTTTTCAAAATGTACAAATTAGTTTTTTTCTATAATTTGTTTGCATGATTTAATCTTTTATTAAGAAGGGAATGGCTTATGTAAAGTTTAAGAATAATTTTTCTGGACCATATTATTGTAATATATGAATATCTCTCATGGTGGTATCCTTGCACCATTATTATTTAACATTTATATTAATGATTTGGAAGAGAGTCTGAAATTTTTACATATTTTATGTTATGCAGATGACTGTAAAATTTTTAGGAATATCAGCTTTTTAAATCACCATTAAAAATGGTTGATATGTTTAAAATAAATACTTAATTTTAAAAAAAATCACAGTAGTGAATAGTTGAATGATAATTGAAATAGTGAATACAAATTGATGATGATCACTATGGCAAAACCTTAAATAAAGATTTATTGTATGTAAAGAAGGAAGTATATACAAGCATAAATTGTATATACATTTTATTGTCAATTAAAAATAAGTAATTAAATGTTTTATTATTGCAGAGATCATAAAAATTTTGAGTAGAGGATGTAACAAAACTGTGCTCTGATCTATCCATTATGAGCCCAAGAGTTTGCCACTCTATCAATACATTGTGATGTGCATTATCAATTGAGATGCTAAAATATATTGTGTTAAAAGGAAGATAGACAATGGCAAATTCCCATTGATAATGATGATTAAATAATACATCTTGGTCATATTTTACTATTTATTTAGTCATCTTTCTTCAGTTAGATAACTTAACCTTTTAACCGCTAATTATATTATTGGCCCAAGTGAGTAAAAATCAAGACTTTTAACTGGCCAAGACAAAGTCAATTGTCAAAATATATTCAACCTTTTAATATCATATTCACTTTAGATTCATTTGTAAAAAGTATATTAATAATTTGTCAGGTTATGAAAGTGAACGAAAGTTCTTTCAAAAATAAATTTCTATTTGTTTATTGTAGAAATATTTCATAGCGGCAAAATTAAAAGCTAAACTTACTAACGAATAAAAAGAGTTTGCTGAAGTAAATGTGTTTTTTTTTCACTTTTACGTTACGAAAAAGTAAATATTTTTTTTGCTAAAATCCTAAATATTTTTACTAAAATCTTAAATATTTTTTTTTAATAATTTTGGTTTTAGCATTATTTTACTTATATATTCATAATTTCTCAAGAAATCCTTTATAATTGTCTAAAAACATTTATTTATCATTTTCGAATTGAAAATCTTAGTGTTCTTCTTTGATTAGGCGGTTTCTTTGTTCTTTCCAGCCAATCAGAATGTCTTTCATGGCTGAGACCCAATCAGTGACAAGCTTCCTTCTTTGTTTAGCTTCACATGTGATTTTATTGATTTTTTACTTGTAAAATAATTCAAGAGATGGCAGCTTCTTACAGAGCTTTTAAAAATCTATCTATTGACTATAAAACTGTTATCCTAGCATTAAAAATAATGGAATTAGAATGACGTCAATCATTGATGAAAGATCTCGTAAGCATCATCAGAATAAACATTTTTATTTCATAAGTTCATTAGATTACAATTTTTATAAACCATTGAGCAGTAATGCCATTTGATTAAATATTTATGTAATGTAATAGCTCCAATTCAGGACAAATAAAATTTAAAACTATTTTCAGGCACCCATCAGACTTAGAAATTTAGTTTAAATAATTGGATCATAACCAATCCAGCTAATGAATAAAAAAATGGTTGTCTATTTTTAGCTAAAAATTAAAACATGAATAGAAAAACATTTAAATCATCATCACTTAGCAATTGGCAAAACTAATACATAATACTTTATTCTTCCCCATTTTTATAATGTTTGAAGAGATATTTTGTATTATAATCTTTAAAGTCCATTTTACATTCACTTTCTATGCATGCAAGCTTAGCTTTCTAAGCAATCTCTTACATCAACCTTTTTACTTTAGTTAAAATAAGCATTTTTAAAAAAGAAAATTTATATTTTTTCAACTCAATCTTAATCACTGAATTCATGTGCTTAAACATATACATAAATATTATATATTTTTTGAAGTAAGTTTAATAATAAAAACATTTAAAATTGTGATTAAGACAGAGATAAGCTTGTTCATTATCAGTGATAATTTATTAATGCTTTATTATTCCTTAGCATAATTTAAATTAGCATCTCATAATTGGAATTATAAATTTTAATTAACTCAAACATCATTAAATTGAACGAATCTGCCTTAATATTTATTGTATAGATTGTTCAAAAATATTTATCTCTCAGTTTTTGGCTTAGGAATGTGCGTATCTGATTCACATATAAAAGATTTTAGTTTATGCATAAAGCCAGGACTGAGTAGTATTACATCTGAGTGCAAATTACAATAATTTGGCAATTGTTTTTAGAGAAATAAAAACTTTCATAGAAAGAGTTCATTATTTAATTAAGATATAAAATATTATTTAAAATAACGTAAAAATATTTAAAATATCATTGTAAAAAACTAAATAAACACACATTTTATGTAAAAGTTAATGCTCTTCTATAAACTAGTCTACTTGGCTTTCAGAAAACAAGTCTAAATGAATATATACTTTGAAAAAATAGCATTCACACTAATCCATTATATCTATAACCAAGAATACCATTTGTTTGGAGATTGGATCTTTTTTATGTAACAGATAATTTCTAAGCAAGATCAATATTTTAGGTAATCATCCTACATAAAAATCAGATAATTATCCAGCTAGTGATCAGCAAATGAATCTATAATAGTCTCACTTAGCTTGATGAATAAGATCTTTTTTCCCTATTATTCTTTGTAGGATTAGCACAAACACATTTTGCCCACAGCTGGCTAATTAATACCTTTTTACATTTAATAAAAATAAATTAATAAGAATACCAAACTCATGATACAATAGTGCCACCAAGTGCAAGCCTTCATAATTAATAGATGCAGAAAGTTTTGTGCCTAAAATCCCTATCTAGTGTCTACTCATACAATACTAGATAGGGATTTTATGAACAAAGCTCCCTGCATCCATTGATTATGAAGGCTTACACTTGGTGGCACTACTGTATGGAGAGTTTGGTATTCTTATTAACTCTGTGAGTTTCTTTTGCAATTCATCATTTTTTGTTCTCACATTCAACATTGAATTTAAGATTAAACCATTATTACTTACCAGAAAATAATAAATTTCACTTTATTTGATACTTATTTTTTTACTACTACAATAAATTTTAAATGTTTATATTTTCTATATATAAATATTTAAAAAGTGAGATCATAATCAAAACAAAAAGATTATACATCATCATTTTTAGAAAGATTATTATTTTACAAAATCAACAAAACCTTCATTATTGGTCATTTAAAAAAATCTAAACTAATACTTATTTATTTCTCTCATATCTAATGAAATGTGCTTTAAAAGTTTAAATTTTTCACTATTTATTGCAAAATTATAATAATTTCATAATTGATATTATAATTACATTTCTTATGTAGAAAGCAATAGCATTAGAGCAGATTTGCATTGTCCACAAATATAACATTCTATTTTTAAAAATAAAGTATTTTGATTTGAAATAAATTAATAATAATTTATATTTTGATTTTTAATAAATATTGTATAAATTATTGTCTAAAAATATCTAGAATTGTAATAAATTTGCAAATACACACCTTTTTCGTTATTCAAACCATTTTCTTTAAACAATGTCATAAAAATCATGACATCAAAAACCTGTCATAATACAAGAGAGGGCTTGTCAGGGTGGATTTAAATTGTAATGTTTTGAGGAATTTTTTGATTTTCTTGCTATCTATGGATTTTTTTAAACTAAAATTTTATATTATAACATATATAGGAAAATATACATATTACAGTATAAAGTTTGTAGAAAATTTCATTAGGGATGAATTAATGAAAAAATGAAGTAAATCATATAAAAATTAAGTATGGTTAACAGCATTTCTAAGCATAAGAAGTAGTGATCATGTGATGTTTTGATGGTTTTAAATAAATAAATTATTTTTGTAATATATTAATTTTATTATCCACAAATTTACAAATTTAATATAAATAATACAATTGTATTTTTAAAATCCTAATTGACAATATATCACAAATTCCACAATAAATTTAGTAACATTAAATTTTTAATCTTATATACTGTAATAGTTTATATACAAAAATGTGAACAGTTTCATTTTTAATCATTCCATGATATGACATAAAACAGAGAGTTTAGAGACAAAATACTTTTTGGAAATGACTCTCACTATTTAATATAGGTGACTATTTATAACTATTTATTTATTTGTGTGGTGTGCTTAACTTACTCTTACTTTATTAAATATGAAAAAATATCTTTAAATAAAAAATAATATTATTAAAAAAAACAACAATCTTAATTCTAAATATTTTTTTGTATAATAAATCTTTTTTTAAATTTTATATTACATAAACATTTCTGTTTATTAATATTAGTATTGTTTTAAAAAAAAGAATATTTATATATGTTTAAATTCTGGTTTGAAAATAAATTAGTTCTTTTCACAGCACATAGAAAAAAGATATTTTTACATTGAATACAACCCCATTGAAAAAAAATTTTTTTTCAAAATCAGAAAATAGTTAAATCCAAAATAATATATATATATAAAAGCTGGTAAATAATCATTTTAATTTCTTGAATCATAATTTTGAATATTTGATATTATAATCATGTGATTAACATCTTTTTTTTTTACCCGAATGATTGTCTCACCATATTACAATTACATTCCCCACAAACAATCATCTGAACAACTCAAAGTAATCTGGGAAGTTTATATTTAGCCAATAATAATTAAATATCCATGTATCAAACAATATTGATAACTTGATAGGGTGGCTATGGGTTGCTTATCTGAAAGAAAAAATTAACCTGTGATCTGTATAATATTCATCTAGCTTATATCTATAGCTTAGATTATATGCATGGCAGCTGGATAACTAATTACTATTCAAGAGGCTCTTCTGATATAATAAATTAAAGATAATATATGGCATTACTTCGAATATAATATACACTTTTTTCCAAATTTTGAACCTTTAAAAGAAGGTTACATCTTAAATTGGGAGAAAAACTTTTTAACTTTTTTAGTTCTGCAGATCTTTGCTGTACACTATACATGCACATTGTATTGCAATGTTTACCTGTATAGAATAGCATGTTAAATTTTTTTGATCAAAAAAATGATTTAACATCAAATGTTAAAAATTTTTGGATTAATTTCATAAACAGTTTTAACTCTCAAATTGCTGCTTCTAATGTTATTTTCCTGATTTTATCATTATTTTATTGAGAAAACTGTACTGAATAACTTTTAGAATGTTTTTACAACTAATAAATCAATACAACAGTGATATAAAAACCTGAATTCATATTGATTAGTTGTTTCTTATTTTCTAGACAAGAGAATATATGTCAATGATTTTGATAGTTCTGATATTTTTGTTTTGATTTCAACGTGAAAACATATATTTTTTAATCTTTTAACATTATTTTGCCAATTTTATCAAGAAAACTGTACTGAATAATCTTTCAATTTTTTTTTATAATTAATAAATAAATGCAATAGTAAGATAATAACCTGCCTTTATTCTGATTGGTTACTTCTTGTTTTTTATACAAGAGAGTGCCTGTCAACAATTTTGATAGTTCCAATACCTTCATTTTGATTTCAAAGTGATACCATAAGTTGTAGAATCATATTTTTATACATTTGTAATCTTTTTCAAAAAATATTTGTAAAAATATAAATTATTTCAGAAGAATGATTCAGTTTTACATGAAAGCAAATTGAAAAACCCCCCCCCCCCCCCCCCCTCCCTACTATATATATCTTCACCACACCCCCCCCTCCCCCAACAAACACAATATTAAAAAAAAATAAAAATAAAAAAAAAAAAAAAAAAACCCCCCCCAACACAACCCCCCACACCAGAACAAAGAAACAAAAAAAACAAGTGAAATAAAAAAAAAAATAAAAAAAAAATATACCCAAAACCCAAAAAACCCCATTCCCTAAAAATTAAAAAACCCCCCCCCCCCCCCTTTATACCCTTACCACCCATCACAAAAAAACCCACCCCCCTCCCCCCTCCCCACACCCCATTCCCCCCCCCCCAAACCCCTCCGAATATTCAGAGTCCCAAAAAAACACCAAAAAATTTCAGACCTTGCGAATATGAGGTGAAGCCGGGGCCGCCTGGGAAAATGCCCCCTATATATATACAAATTGAGAAAGAAATTAATGGCTGCAATTTGTAATTGGATAACAAAAATACATTTTATGTTGCCCACTGTAGATTATTTTTGCCAATTATAAAAAGAAATTTATTTTAATTTTTTTTTTGTTTACATTAATAATTGGACAAATTATTCATTTGCATTTTAGAAAAGGTTTTTAATCAAAAGGAAAAAAAGATTTACTGGTAGCATTTAATGTCAATACTGGTTTTTTTATCTTTTTTTTAATTTGAAAAAAAAAATCCTTATGATATTTACACTAAAAAAAGACTGTGTAATGCTGACAGTATATACATATAATTTCAGGTAGGTTTTGCAGTCTTGAAAAGATATACCTGAAGAAATTATCAAAATATTTTTTCTTAAAATGTTGCATTGCTACTGATTTAAATAACCTGAAGATGGTGTACCCTGGTAGAATAGTGAAGATGAGAATTCAAGTTCTGAAAGTGAAAATATAAAAACTGAAAGTATGTCTGAAAAAGATTTGCAATAAAATAGATGGGATTATTATATTTATATTACTTTCTATTTAATTAAGTAAATAAAAATATTTATTTTTCAATAAAATCACGTAAAAAAAATTTCCCAATTTTCCAAGCTTTAAATCCTACTGTGTCTTAAATTTGGAGCATTTTATATTCAAAGTAATACAGTTTAAATTTTCAAAATTATATTTATTAACATTTTAATGAATACTGAATGTTAAGTTTATTTGTCAGTCATTTGAATAAAAAAAAACATACACACACAGTTAAACAAATATTATAATGCTTTATTACTTTGAACTAAAGCTTATTTTGATTTCAGATGCTTCACTTTTTTAACAAAGCTTAAATAAAATTGTTAAAAAACTTATGAGCTATTCTTTTTTATCATATTTTATTTAATCTTCTATACCTCTTTTTCTATGCAACATATACTCCTTTTTTTTTTTCAAATTCAGTATCTATTAGTCAAACTGCAAAATTTTTTGGATTTTTCCATTTGAAATTTTTTATTTATTATTAATATGATTTAGTATTTATTTCTGTAGTTTTCCTATGAACAATTTATAATTATTTTTGTGATAACTTTATAAGTATGATGATAGCACTCATTTTGTTTCTTGCTTTGGTTGTAATATTTAATAAATCCTTCACTTCTTCAGCTTACAACATATATTATAAACACAAGAACATCTCTCTAATTATATTAATTTTGTCTGAAGAGATGAGCTTTTATAATATCCTAGAGCAGAAACCTGCTCTTATTTTATCATTCTTTCATTGTATCTGTTTTTTTTTGTTTTAGTTTTATTTTCTGAATAATATTTATTCTTATGTTTATTTTTTGTTTTCTGTGTTAGCTTTTTATGATTTTCCCTGGTTAAAATAAATTAGCAAATGAAATAAAAGTTGTCCTTTGATAAAACAAAAACAAGAGATATTTGTACTTGAAAATGTACTCTTTATATTTATATTTGTGGTTGTTCTCTTTTTTAAAAAAAAAAAATCAATAATATTGAGTTTTTGGACCAATTACTTCTTTTACTTGACTTCTTTGTTATTCCTTCTGTTTATGCTGATTTTAAACATTTCATGATTGGGTTAACTCCTGGAAAAATATTTTCTGTTTGAATTTGACAATAAAAAAGATAAGCTTCAATTACTAAAATCTTCAAGCCTGTTGGCCACTTCTGAGTTTTGGTGTTCATATGATAACAGATGCAATTTTAATTGTTATATTTTTCATCCTTATTATCCAAGCATTTCTACAATAAGAAGAATTTATACTTTTAAACATGGATATAATGAAGCATTTTCATAAAAATTTAACATGTAGTTTTAAGAATTCTATTCTGACTACTAATGAATGTATAATACTGATTAGATAAATTTTATGCTTTGTCACATAAATTAGTAGATCCCTTTTTTGACCAGTAAAGTTTATATTTTATGATGACTTTATAATATAGTATTTACCTACGGAGACTTTACATGATAAAATAAAACACTGTAACTTATTTTCTCACTGTTTTAGCATATTAATTTATAAAGTGTTATTATCAGTAACTTATTTATGAATCTTCTATAATCTGTGATGTTGAATTTTTTTGTACCAATGATTGCATAAATTTATTTGTAGTAATATATTTAATGACATATTTTTTTGTATGTTACTTGACAAAATCAAGTAAAGTAATTGAGCTACTGTTGTTAAGTGATATAGTATTAACTATTGCACCTATTAATTTTTTATTACCTGCAATTTTATTAACAATATTTGATCTAGCATTTGAAAACTAGAGCTAAATATGTATCCACTTTAATAAGCTTTTATATCAGTAAGATCCATAAAAAAGTATGAAAACACAAAATCATAATTTTATCTTTCAAAGAACTTTATTGTTAAACCACTAAACATCACATGATCATTATTTTTTATGCTTACACAAGCTGCTAACACCGAGGCAAAACTCTCCATACAATAGCGCCACTCAATGCAATCTAAAGTAATCAATGGATGCTGGAGGGTTGCATTAAATCCTAATATCTAGGTGCAGTGGTCTCAGATCCAAGCTCTTCATGAAAGACACAAGCTAGAAACTAGTCTGGGAATATTGGATGAGTCAGCACTAGATACAGATTTTATGCAAAAATCTTTCTGCATCCATTGATTACTCTAACTTCGTTACATATTTAATTTTGCTTACATTGCTCATTTTTCCACATGATATTGCAAAAACATGATGCAGTGATAATGCTAGATTAATATTATAAACTGCTTAAATTGGAGAATGAGTAGAAATTGCTAAGAATATATATATTGTGACCTTTTATTCAAGTCCCTGTATTAAATAATCCCAAATTTTAAATCATAATAATATATTTAGCATTAAAATCTTAATAAAGTGGCTTTAAATAAAGACTGTTCTGGATGCACTAGAAAATCTGCTTGAATGGAGCAAAGATTTCAAACCCAGTCTAGGCTTTGACTAGGGATAAAATAATAAATTAAAAGTATTATTATTAATTGGGAGATAAATATATCGCTATTTTATTATTGTTGAATAGCAATTGAAATAAATTAATTAATTAATTAAATTTGTAAATCTTGTAAAATGAATCGTTATAGTTAATTCATAAGCATTTTTTTTTGTAGTGAATTAAAAAAACAGTCTTGCAGATTATGGGTAGTTATTAAAAATGAAAGTAGATGGGGTAATATTAATGATATTCACACTAAGGTTATTGGTTCATTTGTTACCACAATGCATTGTAATACAAGCTATATATGATATAACAAAGTTGTAGGGGGTGTGATTAAGAAAAAAGAGAATCAGAATCAACAGACTTCAACTCTAATCTTATAAAATAAGAAAGAAAAGGCTGAAAAATCAGAAAAATTTGGAATCTACTTGAATGGGATTATAATATATTATTATGATTGAATAGAAAATCTTAAAGCCTTGCTATTGTTGCAACACTATTTTTCTGTCGATTTGATAGTTCCTGAAAGTCATACTATAAAGGAGAAATAGAAACCATGTGGATGAATATTTACTTCAATAAATATTACTTCAAACCCAGAACAATTCAAGAAAAAGTAAGCTTCTGCTTTTATTTTGTTCATATTTTTAAATTCTCAGATTTAAAAATGACGCACAAATTATTTACATTTAAAAAAAAAGCTGATGAAAATGTTTGTTTTCGCACACTTATTATTAAGTAGAAGAATGGGCTTACTTATAAAAGATAATTTCAATAAAATATTCGAAATAATTTTAAAGAAAAATGTCAAAAGATAAAATAAACAAATCAAAAAAGTCATTTTTGAATCATCTAACTTTTAATAAAGTTAAAAGATAATTGTGTGATGTTATTATCTAATCTTTCTTAAGAAATAAAACTCATCTGCCAATTTTTCTTTAGCGCCAACTTGTATAATGATAGAAGTGGAAAGTTACAGATTAATTAAAATGCTAAGGATATCATATTTATAATTGGATAAATTCTTCTTAGTATTGCTAAACAATTATTACTTTGCCAATGGAAATGTAATAAAATAAATATTTACTTTTAAATTTTTACTGTGCAATGCATATAAATAAGATTTTTAAAAAATGTTTGAAAAATGTCCAAATCACTTAAAGTTGTTACAGATATTACCGGTGGAGGAAAGAACAAAATCAATAAATAATTTTAAAAAGTTGAATATGTTAATTGTAATGAAACTCTAAAGTCATTTTTAAGTAAAATTATCTGGATTAAAACATAGATAAACCAATTTGAATTATGCTACACTTGAAAATATTTGAATATTGCCTTGTTATGTTAGCATCGAACAGGATAATCAATATATATATATATATATATATATGCATTATTTGGAAATGTTTACTCATCATAATATCAGTTCTTATCATTTTAGCTCACAAGGATGAAATAAACTTTGACTAATAGGATAAAATCTAATGGGAGAAAATGTTCATTATTATTTTTTTCATTATTGCTATGTTTAGTGTTATAATATTTACATCAAGTGTCATTTGGGGATCTTTTTAATATATATTTATTGTAGTATAAAATATATTTAAAATGTTGTAAAGATGTATAAAAATATAAACAGTTATTCCATATGTATTTTTGCTATTTTTCCAATTAAGGGAAAACATAATATTAAATATCATTTATCTAGGCAGAGAGAGAGAGAGATATTTACCTCTCATATTTTAAAACAGATTTTAGTGTATATTATTAAAGGGTGAACAAACAGACATTTTGTCAAATATATACTAGAATGATCCAATTATTTTCTTATATAAAAAAAATTAATCTAAGCCTTTTTTTCATTTCTTAATTTTGTATAGGAATGATCCTGTCCACTTTGAATATAAATGTAGGTTGATCTTCATTGTTTACATGTGTAGTGCTTTCTATAACAAAAGTATAATTGTTATATTAAAATAATTAATGATCATTTGACATATATTTTGGTTTGTCTATTAATACATTAATAGTTTCTGCATTGTGAATGGAATAGTTATGTTTCCATTTTTATTGTTAGTGTTATTTTACCTTGTTATAATATTGATAATGATTGGTGACAGCTTTTAGCTGATAAGTATGTGCCATATATAATGGCCTCAAATAAAATAATACTAATATTAATATTGAGCATGGGCTGATGGAGAATCACCCATTACTGATTACATGAAAGGATAGGATGGTTGAGGCTGAGTAATTATTAATGCTTAGTTAGCATAATTAATCCTAAAAGAGAGGATATCCATGGTTTGAATTCTATTTTCCCATGGTGAGGCCAAGCCCACATGTTATACCTATGGAGAGGTATTAGAATTAGCCATATTATTATACAACTATCATGTTGTTTTGTAGAGCCTCCCTTTATTGTTAGATCCCTCATGAGGTTATAGAGTTAGTTTTCCACTGTGTATGGTGAAGTTTTGTATTTTAAAATCATATAGCAAGGATAAGACAAAGTTAAATTAAGGGACACTGGTCTATCTATAGTGTTGGCCTAATTGGAATAATATTTTATGATGTTGTAGGATCTTCATCAGTTTATAGACAAACCAAACCAAAACCTACTAGTGATTATAGAACTTCTAGGTGTAAGAGCAAGAAATGCATATGGGCAGTGTGGATTTATCTTTATCAAGTAGTGATTTGCCAATGGATTGGTAAGATCAGTTAAATATTCAATAATTAGGTTGTGGACATAGGTAATGTTTTAGTGTCATATATGCATTTGACTTATGATGTCTGTCCCCACATCAATAAAATGAATTTTTTCATATTAAAATATAATAAATCATTAATTGTTCTGCATATTATAATTTCCCTTATCATATTCTGACAAATCAAATAGCTACAGTTTAATGCACTAAATCATAACTTCAAGTTTTTAGATTTAAAAAGTCGTGTATATCCCAAAGACCTACGTACATTTTGTTTATAACTTAAATGCTAGTTTAATTTAAATAAAGTTTAAATCTTTTGTTCTATAAGATAGAATAATAATAGAAACTTAGTCAATCATAATAGTGATACTATAAACATCACTGTATTGGTTTGTCTCATTTACTGAATGTATAGTCAATGGGATACTAAGTATTTTCCATCCTTGAGTTTAATTTAATGTATTGGTTTTATTTCAGACAATGTGTCTGAAATAAAGTTGTAAATATTGTAAATAAATCTTGTTGTGTTTAAAAATTTATTTAGTTTCCAGTAGTCTTATTGCTAATCACCATACACACTATTATTGTTATTGCTATCGACATATCAGAGGATTATATATTGAAATCATCATCGACCAATATAGTAAAATTAACTATATGTTGGTATATCATAATAATTTTGTTAAGCCCTATAATTTATGAGTACATCTAAGGCATCATCACTTAACAATCAAAATGGTATTAACCTAAAGTACATATTATTTTAAGTGATATACTAAAAGATAAGCACTTAATATTGGTTTAATTGGTTTAGTTGAACCCGCGGAGCTATCATTCACTGATCTTGATCACACAGTTTATCATTATTTGAGAAAAGGAATTTGGTAAGTTATTGTGTTTAGTTATTAAAAAGTTATTCCTATTTCTTAAATATTAAATTTCATAATAGTTATTGAGTTTATAAAGTTTCTGTGAACTACTAAATATAGTTGTTAATTTGAGTTTATATTAAGAGCTGTTTTGTGCATTATATTCGGGTAGTGGTAAAATTCCTCTCACTTATCCAAGTATAATTTGGATAATGATCTTTGAATGTTTGAACCCTGAAAAGAATTAGTTGTAAAGTTTCAAGGTAGCATTTAAATTTGTAGTAAATTTTATAGCTAGTTATTTATGATAGTTGGACTTGAATTAGATTACTTTCACTGTTTTATGAAAGTCAACCAAAATTTAAGGTATAAATTATTTCTTTTGTCATAAAATGTATAGCTTGTTTTGACTTTATGATAAATATTCTGGTTGTGTCAAGCTTGGAATCCCGATGTTTATTTAGCTTATCTTCATACCATTTAATACAATATTAGTTTATAGTTTAAGATTTCAGTCTCCATCATTAACATTGTTCTTCAATTTCATCTTGATCGATCTTTTATTTATTCATTCTCATTTAACATTAATTCATTATCATAATGGGGTAATCATTCATTAACTTTTATTCTTTTATCATCTTAACTATTCATTAACTCTTATTCTATCATTACCTTAATCATTCATTATTCTCATACATCTTCATTCTTTTCTCTTCATTCTTAGACTCATTTCATTCTACTATTAAATTATTACTTATTTTCATCATCCATTTAGTCATCTACATCATAATTTACTTATTATTTCATTTATAATTTTAATTTCATAATCATTCCAGAGATATAATTATTTGTTATTTATTGGTTTGCTGAATATCAAATTTAACTCATCACATCTTGTTTGTGTGAATTTTAAAGATGGTTTGACCAGAAGTTATTATCTTTATTAATCACCTTGTGATCTTCTTTAGATCTATAGTTTCATGCTAGTTTTGTTCAATAAAGGAATCATGTCGTTAGTCTAACATCTTTGTTTCTTGATGCTTATATTCTTGATTGTTCGGGTAGTGAAGGTTACAAAGGGCGGATTTGGTGCCATGAAATGTGCGGCCAGATTCGTATATATGATTCCAGCGTTCAAAGAGAAGACACAAATGCGGATTATAGCGCCAAACGTGAGTCTAGATTAGTTTATGATCCAAAGAGAAGGTCACAATATATATTTAACATTTTTTAATATTGAACAATAGTCATGTAGCTAATAAGGTTCACATTAATTTACAAAGGAAATTAAAATTGTTTATGATTTTTCCGTGTTATTTTTAATGATTTGTATCCCTTCAGAGATTATCGCAACTTTTTGAAGGCTTGAACGTATTCGTATTAATGTCCATGTATTGGTATATATATATTGTTCAGTTTCTGTCCAGATATTATTTGTAACGTAAACATATTTATAATAAACTTTATCTTTAAAATAATCAAAGATAATTCTTTAAAACTGTGAGCAAAAGTAATTATTCATAAGTTCTATTTAGAACAATGGATACTATATTTAATTTTATTCACTTTATTATTTTTAATATATTTTAATCATTGAGTTTTTTGTTTTGAATCAAATCTTAGTTTTCAATTTATTTATTTTTTATTATATCTCTGCCTCATTTTTTTTTTTTTATTATAAAAAAAAAAAAACTACCATTTGTCTTTTTTTTTTTTTAAAAAAAAAAAAAAAACTATACTTGTACAATTTCTATTTGCTTTTTTTTTTTTTTTTTGTATCAAGTTCAATTTTTTTCTTTTATAGCCTTCATATTTTTCTTTTGTTAAAAAAATCGAATCCTCTTTATTATTTATTACTAACTTTGTTTTCTTTAACGACAAGATTCTTAACCAACTAAAAGGCATTTAAATAATAATCTTATTGATCAATATAAAGCTTTTTTATTTTACCATGCTCGTTTTAAACTTTTAAACTTTTCCGACATCATATATTTGGAATTATATTAGTATATGACTAAAGTTAATTATTTATTTCTTATTGACAATAATTTGAATTTTCCAAGTTTTTATTTTCATAAAATATCATATATATATATTTTTTCAAATTAATTTATCGTTTTATTCTATTTATAATATCTTAACATTTTTATTTTATTTTACCACAAATAGCATTTAATGACTTGTGCAAATGTAGAGTGGCAGAAACAAGTGCTAAAATTTTCTGGATTATTCTCACCTGAAAAATGTAAAGGCATAAATAGAACTGGTGTGTTCAAATTATTAGAATTATAATGCATATCCTGCTGTACGAGTGTTTAAATACGGGATTTCTGAGCAACTAACCATACATTTAAATCAGGGATGCCCAACCTTTAACGTGACGTGAGCCAGTTGAGAATTTAAAAAAATTTGGGGGGTCACAATTATATATTGCATTTTTCATATTACATTCATAAACATAATTCACAAACGTAAAAAAAACTGGTGTAATATGTTAAAAAGAAAAAAAATGTAAATACATTTTATTTATTAAAAATTTGGTAACATACTGTAACGATCCGGAGAAAGTAGACTTAACGTGAACTGCACTACAGGGCGCCATCTAGGCATTTGAACCTAGAAAAATTTATAAAGTAGCAGATCGTCAGTCAAAAAAAAAAAATTTTTTTTTTTTAATTTTATCTTACATTCACTACTCAGTGGAATAGCAGAGATTTAATAAGATAATCTAAGAGTATATATAAAAAAATTAAATAAGCCACTGCCAGTAATTAACACACAAACGTTTATTTATCACATATATATAAATTTAAAATTATTTTATATCAGTTTACATTTTAACATTTAACATTATTTTTAACTTTACTTTATTTACATTTAATTACTATATATATAATTTAATTTTAATAAGTTCACATATAAATTTATAAATTTTTATAATTGAATACAGATCTACATAATTTCACTAAAAACATTTCAAAATAAACATAACACAAAATACAAAATTATTGATTACTACAATTGCAGGGAAATTTATACTAACCCAATAGTATTCACCATAAGATACTTACATTGCACCAATAACTTAAAGACATCCAATAAATACATTTTAGATACTCACCGTAAGTATCATTATTTATCGAATGCTATATATTTTATCAAATATAAAACCCAAAACATACTTAACCGATAACCAATCCATGCAAGCATCTATAAACAACTTAAATTTAATCATTTTATTTAGGCCAGTAGAATAGACTACATAATTTCATTTAAAATAAAATATTTTACCCTATTTAACCTTCTAAAATTCACATCAAACTCATCAATTCATCTATATATCATATTCAATAATACAATACAACATCAAAAAATTAAGAGAAATTATCTCATCAGATAGGAATATGACACTATCAGAAAAAGACAATAAAAAAACTCCATAGAAAGAATCTCTCATCTTATAATTCCTTCCATAGCAAACAGGCGCTATCAGGATCTAGTAGCAATCTCCAACTACATCTACTAACTACATCAATATACCAATCCATTACCCAATTTAACAATACACAAATAACCTAATACCCCCCTAATATAACTTTCAAATCTATACAGCCATTCACCCCAACTTAGTTTAACATTATATATTTTATTTTCGAAAACAGAAATCATAAATAAACTTAAAAACAAATAAATAAATAAATATTTTAAACAAATAAATAAAAAATAATCAAATAAATTTTAACTATTTTAGTCAGATAGGAAACTAATCAATTATTTTAAATAAAAATTTTTAATTTAATTTCATTAATTAAATTCTTACTTTTAAACATTCATCTTTACCTATAATTTGACGGGAATTCACCTGAAGATATTATAATTTAGCTTTTTTATTTATTCATTCAGTTTTTAATTTAGTTCCTCAATTAGAAAACATTTTCACTTCCTTTTTTTAACAGCTGAAGGAATTGAACCCTTTTCAATCCCTTCACCTCCAACTCTACTAATACATATATACACTAATAATCATAACTCCTAATAATTTTCAACCATTCCTTTTATATTATTTGAAGGATTGCATTTACATTACATCATCGATCATGATCCTTTTCGTTGAGGTCCGATTTCCAATGGATTTATTTCATTTGCTAAAATTTCTATTGTTTTCCTATCTGACCGATGTTTTTACTTTAAATGCCCAAGGCTGGTTTACATTTGACTAATTAAATTTATCATTTCCATTTCTGATTAATTAACCTGTTTTTCAAATCAAAGATATATTTAAAGATAAATTTAAAGATATAATTTTATCTCCAAATCTTTTTAAAATTTAGTTTTAAAATACTTTTTCTTTAATAAAGTTTTATTTTAATAATTTTTCATTATCTGTGCGATTTAATATATACGAGTTTAAGATGATATTTAATTTCAATTTTTAATTCTTAAAGAAAATTTTTAAATGCGAACTTTTTAATTTACTTTCATGTTTAATAAATATAAAAAAAAAACAATGTAACGAACGTCTGTGCTCGTTACAATACATATAAATTACAATTACAGGAAAAGTATATTTTAATTATTTTATTTAATGTGAAATTTGACACTGCATATCATTATTGTTTATATTGTAAAAATGTTTATTTTTTAGTGTGTGCATGTGGCGTCAAGAAATATAAAATATTTTATCAATTTTTCTTGAAGAGTGCAATGCGAGCCACATTCTGAACATGTGACTCGCGAGCTACAGGTTGGGCATCATAATACTTTCGGGAAATATGTAATTAGATTTGTATATGACAAAGTATCAGGTAATAAGGATCATGTGTTTTCACTTAGTTGTATTCCCAATAATATTATCACATAACTTTTCATAGGTTTTTTCATGTGTTACCAAGAACAGATCGTTTCAACTAATTAAAAGCCATCTATTGTAAGATTGAATAATCAATGGGATTCTTTAATAGATAACTACTACTTATCAAATATTATTCTAAAAATGAAAAATGTATTTCATTAATTATATCAAAATTTGGCTTAAAAAAGTGGGGTTGACCTGAAAATTGTTTAATTATTGTTTCTCTAATCACGAAAGAAGTTTTTTTTTTTTTTCAACTGCATATAACATTTTTTTTTTACAAATGTTAAAACTTCCAATTATTAATTAGAAGATAATAAGTATTAACTGTGGAAATTGAAAACAAATGCAGCAAAAACTGATATAAATAAAGAGAGCTGCTGAAACGCGGAAAGTTTATTTAATAGTGAAAAATAGAAAAATAAGAATTTAGTATGGAATTCTAAGTAGAAATACCTTTATCATATATGCAGGATTAAAGTTTAAGAATTAAAAATTAATTACTGGTTCTCAATTAGATTATGATTTAAGAATGTGAAATTCTGATTAGAGACTGGATTATAATATATTAAAGATATGTATTTAGTATATTAGTGTGTTTCATGACAACATCATTTTCATTTATCCATTGCAGGATTAGAATATTTCTATGTTTAATTCATTGCATTGATTTATAATTTTAATATTAGCATCACTCCAACAAACTTCTTTATCTAAACCACCCCATATGTGATCTTTTTTTACTTACATTTACATTTTTTACAATCCAGTTTAAACCTTTAACTATTTATCTATTATCAGATTTTTTTAAAATAGGTCTATCCTAGCTCATTTCAGCATCTTATTTTTTTCAATTATATTAATTTAATTAAAAAAAATTTGAGCTTAGACTTTCAAGGTCCCTATAGCTATCCACTCCATCCTATACAATTGATACATATGACCACTTACATCTTTTTCACATGTATGTGGTCATGTATATCTGTTGTATAGGATGAATTGGGTAGCTGTAGGGAGCTTGAAAGTTTATATTCAAGTCATTTCCAATTACATTAAGTTCAGTATAGTGAAGCAGTCAGATCTAAGTTCGATCCTAGCTTCATGATCTTTTACATGTAGCCAACTTCAACCCCTTGTACTAACCTTGAATTTCCGATGCAATGGGGCTTTATTCGTTCAATCCACGCTAGTTTCCCTAAAGAAAAACTATTATAAATGTGTGTTAAAATTAACTTGTTTGAGATTTAAATTAATCATTTTTTACTAATAAATTCATAATAGAATTATTCCTGAATTTATAACTGTGTGGATTGTGCGTATATATTTATAAATACTTAAATGTACATATTCGCTCTAAAGTTTCATTGCATCGGGAATGTTTTATTTTACTTTAAATAGTTTGTTCTAATTTTTAGTGATTAAAAGCTACATTCTTTCGATAAGCTTTCAGATTGTCCCTTTCCAAAAACAATGGGTAAAGTTTTTATTAATTAAAAAAAAAAGATAAGTATTTAAAATGTAAGGATGGTCGCTAATTAAAATCATTTTTCTGATTTTAAAAATTCATTTTCTAATTAGAAAATGAATTCAAGTTAATGAGTTTGAAAGCCTTATCGAAGGAATGTATCTAAAAACAACTAATAAATTGATAATGAAAGAAGCGCTTGCCTGAAGGCATCAGAGGACAGATAAATAGCCCAGAAAAAGTTTTCAAGCAGCTATTATTCCTCATTAAGGGAAGCCATATATATTTCATTAGAGAAGAAGCCGCCCAGTTAAATTATGAAGTAAAATCGTGTTTCTACCATGGTGGGGGGGGCTTAACTTCAAGAGTCTGGCTATGGTTCCTTAAGTGCCCTGAAAATCTTCAATGTGGCTGCAATATAAAAATTCATATACCAATTGTAAGCTGCCAAAACCTTAGAGAAATCCATCAAAATGCTATTCACATAATTTTCAAAATGCGCGCATACGTTTCATCCAACTGGACTCTGCCCTGTGGAAACTCAGAAGCCAACCATGAAGAAATGGTAATATCTTTCCTTTTGAACCTGGCCAGTTCTGAACTTTAAGTTAAAACATCTTTAAGCTATTTACTGTAAAATTGTCTTTTTATTAATGTTATTTTAAATTATGTAGTAATTCTCTATCTATCTCTAGTCTTTAAATTTAATATCTGTTAACTTTCCTTTCTTACGATGGCAGTTCGTTTATTTAGCCCTATTATATATTTGCTAGATGATTATTAATATAATTTATTTTTTATTATATGCCAATAATAACTTCAACTCGATAATAATTTCCTTCGTTGCATTTGCCGTGTTAAATAATATTATATTTATTTTTATAGTAATTCTTACCCACTAGAACTAATTTGATACAGTTCTATTAATTATCGAGTTGAAGGACTTATACAATTTTTGCTATTTTATTAATGGCTAATAACAACAAATTATTAGCTCAATTTCTAACCTATGCTCCCGGCCATTTTACTGAGTTTATAATATCTATTTATTCACATTAATATATTGTTTTGCAAAAAGGTCGATAAAGGAGTTAAATGAATATATATTCTAATTCAAATTTTATACTTTCAAGTAATATTCAGGAAGGGCATGGGATTTAGGGCATAATTAATATAATTTCTAATTGCATTAAATACTTTTTGATTAAAGCATGTTTGACTTTAATTTAACTTGATCAGGTCATCACATAGAGCACTCTTTATATAAATTGGGTTTTATTATTTAAATACGATGATTACCAAGTCATCATTTTCCGAACGTTGCTGACGCGAGCCATCTCTTGTTTCATAGGCTTGTCCTCAGTGATATATTAAAGCATGTTTGACTTTAATTTAACTTGATCAGGTCATCACATAGAGCACTCTTTATATAAATTGGGTTTTATTATTTAAATACGATGATTACCAAGTCATCATTTTCCGAACGTTGCTGACGCGAGCCATCTCTTGTTTCATAGGCTTGTCCTCAGTGATATTTTTATTAGTTTAATTATCTAGGAAGAAAGCACTTCCTCCACTTGCTCATTTTTTTATTATATTGGAACACCAAAGGCTCGTGGCTATGACCCGGCCTGGTTTCTCCTCATACTTATATCACCGACCAGCCATCATATTTATCGTGTTCATTTTTATAGCTCATAAGTCGTCAGTACCGTTTATTTCTCAGTTCCAGTAAAGCCCGCTCTAATGCTCTTAAATCATGATGAATTGATTTTATTAAAGTTGAACAAATTCATATTTATTTATAATTATGTAAGTTTTCTATTAAATATTAAAGTTATGCCCTAAATATGTATCTTGCTCTTATGTGAATTGATTTACGAATGTGAAAATAAATATCACATTCTTTCCTCTAGAATCAGAATAATAATTTCAATCATAGCCAAATACCTTTATCTACCTTTATTTTCTTGTCGGGGGCATAGACATATATTTATCATATAATATTGTGTAATAGTATTGGCATATAATAAGGACTGCCATTCTTGTAAATATAAATTCCGTTTAAAGACTAGAGGTAATCTATATAATCACAATCTAAAAGTTGAACAAAATTAATAATTATTATTAAACATTTTATTAACCCATTTGTTTTTGTTTTTTACTTTCTTTTTATTCAAATTATTTTAATATTAATGCTCACTGTCTGTATTGGCAACCCGAACATATATATATGAGTTGACTTATAAAGATTCTTAGTTATTTTATTATACTTCATTAGAGTTAAATCAGGGGTCTCATTAATCATCATCATCCATTGAGCTAGTTCCTTGGCGCATAGTCATGTACCATCGATATATGTCATCCATTGATTTGATCTGAGCTCGTGAATTGGGTTTGAATTCAGTTTGAACCACCTGAGTTTGAATCCGACTTTGAGTTTGGGTTTGTTGATGTGTTGGCTTCTTTTTGACCTGTACAATAGATAATACACTTGTATTTAAATTATATTAATAATATATGTTTGTTTTGTCACATATTTTGTTTTGACTCCTTTTTTTACTATCAAATTATATCTATCAATATTTTATTTTGTGGTCTGAAGTGTCTGCACTACTCTTCCATTAAGTACTTAAGTCTCAGATCTATATGCAAGAAATGCTTAAGCATTTGTTTCAAAAACATAGGATTTTATTTTAATGTTAATTATTTCTACCAAAAGAAGTCCATCCAAGATTATGTTTAACTTCATTCATTACATTACCATCTGTATTAGTAATTTTAACCAACATATTTGTAATTGTTTACTTCTTTTAATTTATAATTATCAACCTCTATTTTTTTTTTCTTTTGACAAAATCTATGGATGTTATTTCAAATTTTAATATTTACATTAGACACAACAGCTATCTTGAATCCCTAAAGTCTTTTCATATTATATCAATTGCATAATCTAGATGATTTAAATAATATTCAAATACTTTTGATTTTATAATTGCCTGTTTTAATCTCCAAAATTCTTTTTATAAATCTGCTGTAAACGTTTTAGAGATATGGAATCAACTGATATTATTGTTAAATTTCTTGGTGTTACCATAAAATAACTCTTGCATTTTGATAAATATTTTTTTTAATATGACAATATCTTGGTCTATATCTAGATGGTCTAAAACCTGAATCTTCAGGAAAATGCTTATAGACATTTTATTATGTATAAATACAAAACACAATAATAACTTATACTTACTGATTTTTTCTATAACTTCTTTTAATATTTGAATGTGATCAACCATGTTCAAATCACTCTTAAATCCAATTTGTTCTTTTGGTTGATTTGAATCCAAATTTAGCTGTAGATGAATTATGATTGATCTGGCAAGGACTTGTATAAAACTGTTAGACTTCTAAAAGAACCATAATTATGAATACATTTTTAAAAGTTTTGATTTAGTCCTTTGGTACATCTTTATTACTTAAACATTGGGTATTTTTTAATATATGGCAATATCTTGGTCTATATAGATGATCCAAAACCTGAATCTTCATGAAAATGCTTATAGACATTTTATTGTCTATAAATTCAAAACACAATGACACCTTATACTTTTTGATTTTTTTTACAACTTCTTTTACTATTTGGATGTGATCAACCATGTTCAAACCATTTTTAAATCCAACTTGTTTGATTGAATTGAATCCAAACTTTACTGTAGATTTATTATGATTAATTTAGAAAAGATCTTGTATAAATCTGTTAGAAGACTGAAAGATCTATAATTATGAATACATTCTTTTCTTTCAATCATTTGGTACATCTTTGTTATCTAGATATTTGGAATATAGTTTTACACACAATTTAATTATTTGTTATCTGCTTTTTTAAAAATATTAGTGGCATGTCTGATATTGTGCTGCACCTCAACATGTAAATCTACTTTTTCATGTACTTATAAAAAAAATCCAAGATATTTAAATTGGTTTGTACTCTCAAGTTGATAAACATCAAAACTAATTTTTCAGGATTTTTCTTCTACCACTGATAATAAAGGTCTTGAGTTTGTTAGACAACCATGGTCTTTGAATGAAAAATTCATGTTTTATGTTAAGTACATTCAGCAGATTGTTTTCTGAACTGACAAAAGTAGGACTATTATAGCATACTATAAATTCAGAAAGAAAAAAAGTGAAGTTTTTGTTTTTATATGTATTCAGTTCATATTTAAAATTTCATTTACTTTAATAATTCTATAAATCAATGTCATAAATATCAAAAACAATATTGAAATAAATAGACATCACTGTTTAACATCAGTTTTCATTTCAAATGCCTCAGATCATTCCATCATACATCAGCTGTATAGTAATGGTACATTTTGGAGAACTATAAATTAATTCAAAATAATGCTATAATTATAGCTGTTTGATAAATCAAATCAAATATCTTAAACTAATCAATAAAATCAAATAAATTATATCTGGGCAACAAAGAAATGTCTACAGTGTTTTTTGATTCTCAACCATTCATTTATAATTGGAAGCAACCTATTTAATAAAATCTTTGAAAGTATCTCTCTAGTGGATAATAAATAATAATACTCCTTGATAATAACTGCAATTTTGCCTACTTTATTTGATTTTAAAAATTAGGACAACAGAAGCTGATATATTACCATTGTATTTTAACACTTCTGAAATCTCATTAGGAACTTCTACCTTTCTGTTTTTCAGATTACAAAGATCTGTTTTTAATTTCATTAATCTGGATATTTTTGAAACAATCTAAATGAGCATATTAAATTGATGTATTATTAAAATTGATTAATTTCTATATCATAGTTCAAATAATCATTGTCATCATATATCATTGTTGGATTTAATAGAACTGTGATATCATTCATCAGATCCATATGTTGCTTTGAGAGCATTAAAAGTAATCTAAAGTAATTGTGATCACAAAATATCAGTAATCTCTTTTGCAGTTTTAATTGACCAATCATTGTTGAGTTTTTTTTTAACTTTTCTGCCTTTAAATCTCTGCATTAATAATGAAACCCCATATTGAATTTATTATTATGACAAGAAGAAAATGCCACATGTTTTTAATCAAATTACTAATAATAAAATTCTTATTAGAAAACCGGAGATAATTTTTTTAGTGAACCCAAAATATTTATCCATATCTGTAATATATTTCTTATGAGAATTATATGTCCCAAAAGTCCAAATGAACAATTTAATAGTTTTTAAAATTTAGCATGTATAGTAGTTACTTCTAAAGATTAAACTTCATCGGGGGGGGGGGGGAATAAGATTTACTTTTTAATGCAAACTATTATTTTTCTTCCAATAACATATGTTTTTATGTGCTCACATAATATAATATTCTCTAATATTATGACTCTTAACTATAAGATAGTTTATTAAATGTCATTGTTTTTATTTTTTTCTATCTAAGCAAAGTTATTGTTTGTTTGAATTTCCCAACAACACATAAAATAATTTCTAAAAAATAATTGTATTACTGATATCCAGAAAAGAATAAAACATTTGTGTGTTCTCTGAATCTAATATTAGAGCTTACATGCTTTAAAATGCTGTTGTTGTTGTGCAAGCCAAGTTTTTACATCATTAACATTTTATTGTAGCTGTGGACTTTGCAGCAAATTCTACACTATGTACTCTCTTTCTACTGATTACCATTTTGAGAAAACTTGTAACCATCTATCTTAGAGATTCCCAACCTCAGGTACTCATACCACAGGATGTATGAAAAGTTTTCTAGAAGATATAGTGATTAGCAAAAAATAAGTATATCATGCTATTTATATATTCTAAAAATAGTTATGTTATCAACATTTCTGGGTTATCCTGCATTGGTATTGTATGTCATCAATAGCATCAACATTTCAGCTTTTTTGGATATAACACAATGATGTTGAACAGACTTTTTTCTTACTGCAGGATCCAATAATTCAATATGTCTAGTTAATATTCAAGATAGATAATAAAACTGCAAGCTCAGTGCATCTTCAGACTCATCTCCATGACATCTGCACCTCCTGAACATGCATATGATATACTGCATAGTACATTCCCCAATTGCTTATTTTTTATTATAAAAATAGGCAGTACCAGATAATTTACTAAAAACCTGAGGGTTACAGAGACCAAAAAGGATAGAAACGCTTCATCCTGCTCCAATGAAGTTTTTTTTCTGGAGTATTATCAATTGTAAGCTCTTAGACCTGAATCTGTTTCCTATTCTGCTCTTGAATAGTTTATATCAATTATAATTAATATGTTCCAGTGTAAAATAATTAGAAAAAAAGATTTATAGTCTTTACCTTTAGTCTTATCACTGTCATCTAGGTTACTATTGTTACTAATATTATTTCTATGATTTTAATAGGTAATCTTCCAGACATGACAACCTAGATGGATAATGTGAAATAGGCTATTTGTAGATATTTCTATGTAAACAGCAGTTGTATTCCTATATAGGACTACTCTTTAAACATATGACCCTTGCTCAAATTCTCTCTCAAATCCAGATCCAACTCTATATAAATATTCACAATTAATCCTGAAGATCAGCCTGAGCAAAACATCTGTAAAAATCTGATACATGAATG
This sequence comes from Epiperipatus broadwayi, assembly GCA_028023455.1. Taxonomy (NCBI): domain Eukaryota; kingdom Metazoa; phylum Onychophora; class Udeonychophora; order Euonychophora; family Peripatidae; genus Epiperipatus; species Epiperipatus broadwayi. The sequence continues at coordinate 4,509,702 of JAQFVV010000068.1, read as the reverse complement.
TTAAATATATATATTATATAAAGAAGAAAAACCATAGAATAAGAGGCATTTAATTTGCTGAGAATTTTTTAATAAAATACCAAACATACACATTTATATTATCCCAGACAGTAAAAAATAAATTATTGCCCTACATAGTTTGAACTGGTAGTAGAGTTTGAGATTTTAGAGATTAGGGTTTGTCACTTCCATTATTTAAACTATTTTAAGTAGTTCCAGAGCAATAATAATATGTTAATATAGAAGTCACATACTTGATTTCTGTTCAAGTATACCACATTCCTCATTATTGATGAAGGATGTATTATATCATAATTGTCATTAATGATGTTACAGTCAAATGCATTTACCTTATTCAGATCTGATGAGATTTATTTGAAATCACCATCACTTATAACCAGCTATGTTAGTTATCCATTCACTGATTAATAGAAGACTAGATGGTTTGATGGTAGGTGAACTACCTAAACAAAATCCTAAGTCTGCTTAGCACCTGAAAACAGAATTCCAGATTCACATAACTGGATTTAAACTCTAGGTTACTCCATACCAATCATTATACCCCAAAGTTCTATGTACATTCATCATTTTTCCATACTGATATTTCCATTTTTTTATTGTTAAGTATTTTTTACTGAATGAAATTATAGTGAATAGTTATAAAATAAACTAAATACATCAACGCAACGGCTGTGCATAAATGAATAAAGTCTATTCTAACTCCATAAGATAAAAAAGTAAGAAATTAAAAATTATTTTGCAATGATTATTAAAGCCTATCCATTAAACATAAATATGTCCGTATATATTTTACGAAGCTGTCTTAACTTTCTCCAGAATTTTATTTTCTGAAAGGTTTTAATGTCCTATCTAATTGTGGGCTCCCAATTAACCTCATCTAAATCTTCATATATTATTTCTATCCTATAAAAAGATTGATTAAATATTTTCTAATACTACCAATCCCACTTCTAAACAGTATAGTGTGACATTTTAAAACTCGAATAACATCTCTGCCTTACAAGCGGTTATCCTGGGTTTGCGGGTTCGCTTCCCGGCCGATGCTTTGACACATGAGAAAAAAAAAAAAAAACCTCTCTCTCTCTCGTTATAAATTTAGATTATTTATAAAATTCTCCTATAGTAACATTTATGGTATTTTTTCTTTAATCATTTAGACTCTCTTCTCTTATCATTCATGTTTATATATATATGAACGACTGTGTGGGTTTATCTTTCATTAATAATACAGTCGCGTATTTTAATTTTATTTACATTTCTTTTAAAAAAACATTTTCCGTTTTAATATTCTGGAAAGTCAAACAAATAAAATAATTTTGATTCCCTTGAAATGTATATTGTTAAAATTTATCTGTATTTCCTAAATGTGCTCATGCAAAATATCAAATCATTAAAATCAAACAGTTTCTGAAAAACTAAAAAGAACAGACACAATACAATAAAAATAAAAAACTCACACAAATTATAAATAAAACTATATATTGTTACCTATTAATCATTAAAATAAGATTAACCTTACGGGTGGCGGGGAGGTACAAAAAAAGACAATTTTATTATTCATCCAAAAACTTAAACGTCTCCCAGGTGGATATGAATTTATTTCTCGGTGTTGTTTTCTTTTTGCAGCAGCACATTTGTTTATTTAACATATATATCCAGCACGTATATAAGTATCACACAGAGTAAAAAAATAAGTAAAAAATAAATATTAATTCACCAAACGCTTCGGTACTGTATATCAGATTCATGGCGAGTAATTTAAACTGAACGGTTAATATTCCAGTGCATGCTCAATTGGACCCTCATATTACGTTGATTTTAGACTTAGCAATAAACCAAGCCTCTTTACTTCCTCTTTCTATCATTAGACTCATTGCAAATAGCACTAATCATTTGAAGAAAACATATATATATATATGTTTGAAAAAATGTCATGAGTTTCATGTTGGCGCATCCAAGCAAACAGTTGATCTCAACAATTTCATTCAATTAACCAGCATTTATTTTTTTCACTTCATTCAACTCTTGGATCATCCCTACAATTTATAAATAGGAATTTGAAATAAAATTATAATAATTAATCTGCTAATTGGTTTGCTTATACTTTAGGTTGAAAATGTTTCGTTTTATGATCAGCTCATAAACACTTAACAAATCAATTTAAATTATCGTAGGACCTGCACTTTTGAGATATAAATGATTTGTTATTTAATTACTGATTAATATCAAGTAGTTCAAAAACCTTATGATGTAGTAATCCAACGGTTTAAAACTTGGATGGATAAAATTTCAAGTGTATTTAGGTTTAATCAAACATGGGATTTTTCTTTCTGATAAACAGACCATAACCAATTTAAGTAACCATTCAATATTGATCAATAAATGATATCTAGCTCACTTCTTTACGCACCTGAATATTTGGAAAGCATAATATGTAATGTCTTTCCCTTTACTATTTTTATATAAAAGATTGTTGATCAGTAAGCTAACAAAAAGCTTTGAGTCTTAATTATCTACATAATACTTTTAGCCTTTACTTAGATTTGATTCCATAGTGTTAACACGATAGAAAAAACTCTAACTACTACAATATATAATCTCATACTATGTAAATAAGAATGTGATGTTTTTAGAAAAGGTTAATTTATTTTTATTAAAAAAATTAAATACCCAAATGCTGTATTTCTAGCACTCACTGAAGGCTGTTTTTAAATTCAGATATGTTTTTTAAAAGTAAGTTTTTTAAAAAAGTCACCCACCCCCCATTCCTAAATCATCTCATGATTTGTAAATTAGCTCAGTCACTATAGCATTTGGCTGATGTACAGAAAATATGTGAATAGCCTTATTAGAGATAAACCTCAGCAAGCTCAATGACTGTAGTATTTTGGATATTCCATTTTTTATTATGCCGATAACTTAAAACTAAATAGCACTTGAGAATTTATATAAGTAGACAGTTCTTAACTAATCTTAGACAATCATTCTACATTGATCAGTAAAAGGATATCTAGTTGTTATTAGCTGGAGGTAAGTAAATTAAAAAATAATTAAACTACTCAGACAAATACAAATGTTCTGACTATAAAATAGGAACATGTCTGTAATTTATCAACTCCAAAGTTATATTACTTTCTCAGTCATTTATATGCATTCAAAAAGTCCAGTTCACTCCATTATAGGGCTATCTATTATAAACTCAGAAATCAATAGACATCAGATTATCTAATGCTATAATACATGTTTGCGAACCAATTAGGGTTCCATTTTTATGAACTGAGAACTTGGGAATCTAAAATTGAAAATATTGCATTTATGTATCTAGCCACCACTTTTCATTTCTTTGAACTATTCACCCTAATATCCTGAAATTAAAAAAAGCCCTAAGGTTTTCAATCTGAGCCAACTTATTTTCCAAGTTATATAGAATTGACACTATATTAGTTTATAATTATTTTGTAAATCTCAGATCTATATAATTATGCAAGTTGTTTTGGGAAAAAAGCTTTTACATTTCATAGTTTTAATTTGAACATTCGTATATGAAATAAAAAATGGCTATTAGAAACATAATGCATGGGTTTGAGTTTGAATCCCAGTTCACAGCAATGGGTCAATAGCCTTGGAATGTGGATATTGTAGAATTATATCATCAGATATCTATTAAGTACACATTCTTATACTAATTAGATTTTAGAATAGAGTGAAAAAAATTAGTTGTGCTTGTAATTCAATGCTTTATCACTAATGGGTTAATGTGTGTTTATAAACAGTGCTTATGATTTTAATCTCACATTCACCAGGTGAGATGCAATTTTATTTAGTTATGTGGATAATTAGGCATTGCAATTAAATAAACAATACTATCCTATTAGGTATAACAGTTCTACATAGAAGAATAATATATTTAAATATAAATAACCAACCCTGATTGACTTTCATATGAGTTAATCAAACTTGGATTAAAGAAATGTTATGACTGGTTCAATTAACACCATTTAAAATTTTGTTGTTTTTTTTTTAATTTCTTATCATCCTATCTAATTGTTTTACTGTTTGCAAATGAAATACTTTTTATTTCTTTTATGTTCTAATTGTTATATTTATGATGATTTTAGCAGTTAGTAGTCGTTGCTAGCTTATGATCTATACCAGCTATTTAAAATAAGATGCTTTTGGCAAGCATGAAGACAACTACATCCAAATCATTGGATAATATGTCCTATATTTTAGCACACTGATAAAAGTGGAGATTGGTTCAAACCAATTATATGTTACTGTTGCATGATTACTATGGCATTAGATGCTCAAACTTTGCATGATTTTCAAAACAATTAGTCACACGATTAATAATAAGATGTGATGAGATGCATCAAATTATAAATTTGTCATATTATACAATGCAGTATGATTTATTTATGATCATTTAGGAGTATTGAATTTCTGTGATTTGATTTACGACTTGGAAATAATAATGATTAGTCTGTGAATGAATTTATATAATATACAAAATTAAAAAAACAAATTTCAAACAACAACAATATTAATAATACCATTTTGTTTTTCTTTTTTGCAATATTAAACATGTTAGTATTACTTAAAAAAAAAAGATTCGTTCTTTAAATTAAAAAAACAAAACACACACACACCCTGAACTCATCTACTATCCTATTACCCTAAGCACACCCTGAACTCATCTGCTATCCTATCACCCTAAACACACCCTGAACTCATCTGCTATCCTATCACCCTACTGATTTTATTTAAATGTAAAACAAATTTCTAATTTTGTAAATATATTGATTGAGAAAATAATTCAATTTTTCATAATAAATTGGCGGAGTATTTTTTAGTATATATATTCAAATATTTTCTAATTATCTTTTTTTTATTATTAATTTTTCATTTTAATTTTAAGATCTAAAGACATATCAATCTACTTACATTTACTTTTTTTAAATTATTTATATTATTAATTATTGATAACTTTAATTTAGTTTTCTCTCTTGATAATTTTTTATAATAGCTTTTTCTCTCAACTATACATACAACTACGCAAATTAATAGTTTTTTTTTTTTGTTTTGTTTTATCCATTGTTAATAATACAAACGTGTATTTTACGTTTTATTTACCTTATTTCTTGAAAGCATTTTTCTTTTTAATGTACTGGAAAATCAAATACATAGAATATTTTTTATTCCCAGTGAAGTATGTATTGCTAATGTTTATCTATTATATTTTCTAAATGTGCTCAAGCGAGATATTAAATTATTAAATTAAGATGTGTCTGAAATTGTTTTTAATATAGAGGGCAGCACAATGTTCAAACTTTTTTTTAAAAAAAAAAAAAAAAGATAGATACTTCAGATTGATTCTAACTCAAAAAGAAAAAGAGAAAGAAAAAAAAACTCGTCTAGAAATGAGCTTTACGATGAGTATACAAAACAATCTGCGAAACACACATAGAAAATCCTGTCCGTTTTTCTGTTTCTTGATATTTTACGACGTTGTCTTTTAATTTCTTCAGGAGAAAACTTTTCTTTCTGAAATATTTCAACAATATATTCTCTGACATATCTTCCCCATAGAAACAATTGGCAGTGCATTTTTTTAAAATATCTTTGGGATAAACCGTGCTCAAATTCATCATCAAACATCCTTTCATGAATTTTTGCCTTGCAATCCCCCAAAAGATGTGATTTTGCAATAGTGGACCCTGTAGTAACACATCCTGTCAATTGAAGAACGTATTTAATTTTTTTATAATCTTGCTTTTTCTTTTTTTTTTTTTTTTTGGTATTTTTTTTTTTTTTTTAATTTTACGAAGCAGCTTTTAAAGAAACGTCTCTAATATCTTTTTATTGTTCCATTAATATTTTTATATATACAGTAGTTAATTTACTTGCAATAGCAATTTCTCTGTGATGGAATTCTATTTTAATTTATTAAAAATAGCAGCTGAGCAATAATCTCACTATTATACCTTAACAACTAAATTCTTCTTTCTACTTGTAAAACTATCAAGATACTTACATTGGTTTACATTCTCAAGTTGATAATAATCCAAGCTAAAAAATATTGAGGATTTTTCTTTCATCACTGGCTTATAAACAACTTGAATTATTTGAATATTTATTAATAAACTAATATCTTAATATATTACATTCAAAACACTAAGAATTCTGAAAATCATTTTTTGATCAGGTAAAAATAACACAATCTTCAGCATATTGAATATCTAGAATCTAGAAAAAAAAGTTTTTGTTTTTAATTGAAACTAATTAAAAATTGTATTATTAAACCTATTTCATATATTGATCCCTGTTTTATTAAGCTGCTTTTAAAACTATTTGAAAGACTATTGTCATAAGCATTGAAAACAGTATTAGAGTAAGTACACATTCTTGTTTAATGTCAGTTTTCATATCAAATTTCTCAGATTTTTCACCTGAAATGAAAATTCTTTCACTCATTTCATCATGTAGAAGCTGTGTAATACTCCAAAAATTTTGGTGGACAACAAAGTCATTTCAAATAATGCCATAGATCTGTCCTTTTAAATGAATCAGTATATGGAACATTTATTTGTTCCTGACACTTCCTTGCATTTTCCTAGCAACAAAAAGCATGTCTATAGGGTTTCTTGATTTTTTTTTAAAACTATATTGATTGAGTCTCTGATAATCATTGGAAGTTATCTATTCGACAAAATTCTTGAAAGTAACTCTGCTTCAGTGGACATTAATGTTATTCCATGATAATCACTGTAATCTTACACATGTGCTTTTAAAAAAAAAAAAAATTGAAATAATGACAACATCCTCAAGTCAGGAAGCACAACTTCATTGGTTCATATATTCCTAAAAAATTCTAATCAAGATCCTACTGACTTTTCATTTTTAAAATTATGGAGCTATTTTGACTTTACTAAGTTGAATATCTTTGTCCCAAATAAAAATAAATACATAAAAACAGATAAGATGTCATTTCAGTTTTTGTCCCATTATTCAGTAAATAATCAAAATATTTCTTCCACATATTCAAAATATCATTATCTTCATATAAAAAAAGTATCATAATTGGATTTAATATGATTGTAAGATCATTTCTCAGGTTCTAAGGGCAAAATCGATTAGTAGCTCCATAAATTGTGTATGGTAACACTAGGTTAAGTTATGGTGCTATTTGCCATTGTCATGTGAGTGGCTTCTTTAAATTTTCTACACTATATTTTCTCCTTGTCCAATATTTTTGTATTTTTCCAGTTGAACATACGTTCATAATTGCATATATTCAATACTTAATATTAGATGATGAAAATAGTTCAATATACAAATACAAACAGAAATATGTATCTATAAATATTCATTATGAATCACTCATAATACTTTTTATTTAATATTTTAATATTATTTTGACAAACTTATTTGTTTGCTTCATTAAAAAAAAGTTGCAATGAAAATACTACTGGAAAACAGGCTAAAAATAATAAATAAGAAACACTTGTTTATTGTTAATAAATTAATCAAATTAAAGTGGATCTGATTTCAGTTCCAGATTGGATTAAGATTCAAAGTGTTTCAAGACTTTTATGTAGCTTAGTAACATTTTTGTGTGGCTCACTCACAGGAAATTTAATCTTCATAGAGTATTGATCAGCAAATAAATATCTAGCCATTCTTAGATAGAAAATAAAACAAATACAAACATCTGCTCACACTTCACCTTCCAAAAAATATCAAACTCAGTAAATAATGCATTTTCTTTTAATCATCCTTTATAAAAGTCTGTTGGTAGGACTTCACATTCCAATTGATTATTTGAATTCTGTTTTACTACCTACATATTTAAATAAATTATAAATTATTATTAAATATTCTAATTTCCCTTATTTAGGTTACATATGAACACACAAAAAACAATAGTATTTAACTAACTAAATCAAAACAATAATATAAAATAATTTTCCAATGTGTCTTAAACTTATTAAATTGTAATATAAGTTGATTTGTGTAAAATCATGTGTATAAATAAAAAGGATTATTAAGCACTAGAATGGAATAAATATACAATATTTATATAAAAGTTACTGCTTACTACTACTTGTTCGTTTATTTATTTTCATTTTACTACTTTTTAATTGTTAATATGCATGCAGTTAATTTACTATCTACAATTAGTGTGGAATAATTGGGCATAACATAATTTTGTAAAAAATTATAATCTATTTACTTAACATGGCTGCCTGATATTAAGAATGATTCTATTATTTTTAAAAATATGGAGCAGAATATGATTGCAATAGTTATCATGGAATATAATTGTTATTCATTATGACAAATGTAATTTTGAGGATTTTGTTGAATAAATTATTCTCACTGTAGATGATTGCTTATTGGAGATTCAATGTGAATTTATATAATCAAGAAACACTATAGGAAAATGGTTTTTGTTGGTAGGCAAATGCATTTGACATGATTAATTAAACAAGACTATGCACTGATTAAAACTAGTTAGTTATCTATTAATTTTTATTCATGATATACAACTTTTGCATGATGGAATGAGAGAAAATGTTATTACTACAGATAAAAAATGTGAGGCAATTAAGATGAAAGCTTATGTTAAACAAGGACATGTAATATCTCCAATTTTGTTTTGGATTTGTGTACAGAGCTATTTATAAGTGTTTGAATGAATTAGTATTATGATGGAAAACAAGTTTGATAGTGGAATTTTTAATTTGAATCAATTAAAAGTAAAAACAAGAACTTCATTTCTGTAAATTTTGGATTTACTTTATACTGATTGATTAGTGTGTTATCCTTTCCAACTCAAACAATGATCTGCAGAACATAGTTAATGTTTTGAATGCATCATAATAAAGTCTTTAGCTTAATAATTAATTTTCAAAATACAGAAATTCTTTATCAGCTAATGATGAAAAAAAGATTACCAGCAACTTTTAGTTTAAATGGTTATCAACAGGAAAGTATAAACCAATTTAAAAATCTTGGTAGTTTTATATGGAAAAAAATGGATATTTGTTGGGATATAGCATAAGCTCCCATATGCTGTTTTACTTTTCAAATTAAAAAATAAGGTAATTCATCATAATGAATTAATTACCATAACAAAATTTGCTATATAGAAAGCTATTGTTTTATTTCATTTATTGTGTGGAAGTGAGGCATTGACATAAGGCTCATTAATTTTTTTTATTTAAATATTATGCTTTGAAAAGTTCTATAAATATAATTTTTAGATCATAAGACCAAGCAATCTGTATCTCAACTTACTGCTTATGATATTATAGATTCACTTTTGTAAAATCACATCTTCACTGGATTGGCCATGTGATATCATTAAACAATACAAGACTTACTAAAATTTGAATATGGTTTTCATGTGGGATAAACAGATTCTATGTACATTATAAAAGTTTATCTTATAAAAAAAAAGTCAGTTCAGTATTGGTTATTATCATTAGGATTATATAGCTGAAGTTAAAATACACGGAGAGCTTTAATTACATTAGATATTCATGTCTTTTGGAAAGAAAAGTTTATTGCATAAAAGATTAAATGATAGACTTATACCAATATCAAATAAATAAATTAGTGGACTAGTATTTTTAAAAGTGGACACACATTGTTTGTGGATTTGTTTGTATAGTCAATGCAAAATTCATTTTGTTATTATAATTATTTTCAATAAAGCATCACATGACCTATCACATGTTTTCAGATTAGATATTGCTATTTTAGTAGCAAACTTTTCTATCTTTTTTGCCACTTATTGTAAGCTTTAGAAAGTGATGATAGTTTCTAGATGACAGGTTTAATAAATTCCTATTCTGTTCTTTCTTATCCAAAATCTCAAGACAATTAAGCTTATGACTTTCATTAGTGAAGTGGGCTTTAGTTATTACAAAACTAATGAAACTATAATATATAACAACTGAAATGGATTGAGATCTAAATGACTATACAAACAAGTCTCATATTGAAAACATGTATGATGTTCACTTTGAGCTGATAACTTGATAGTATAACTTAAATAGAGGTAAATGATGGGAGTTGAAAAAAGTGCATTAGATCTCAAAATCATCAAACATTACATGATCACCATTTCTTATGCTTGCTTATAACTGTTATTAAAACAGGAAAAACTCTTTATAGAGTAGTGCCACTCAGTGCAAGCCAGAATAATCAATGGAAGGTCACAAACTACTCTGGGGATATTGGATGAGTAGGCAGTAGATAGAGATTTTATGCACACCTTATGGCATCCATTGATTACTCTGGCCTGCACTGAATGGCACTACTGTATGGAGACTTTTGCCTGTTTTAGATTCTAAAACCCAGTTGCACTATTCCATGATTCAAAACTCTTCACTGATGAAAGAAATAAGTTTAAATTAGTCTGGGATTTTGGATAGAAAAGCTCAGTATAGGGAATTATTAAGTACTGTCATCTGGAAACTATCATTACTTTCTAAAGCTTGCAATATAGTGTCAAAAAAGATGAAAATGTTTGCTGCTGTTATTATTATCATCATCATCATTATTATTATTATTCCCCTTCCCTTTTTCCACTGTAAAATGCATTAACAATACTTCCACTATTTCATATTACAGTTATCTCATTAACATATACACGATATTCGATAATTGTATTATTTTTTTAATATAGTTATCAATTATATTTCCCTCTATATAGACAAGCACAATCGATGATAAAATTATATTAAGAAAGCAACCCATATCCTATTTCTTTGTATTTTTGAATATCAGTAATAGAATGAATTGTGAAAAAAATATTTAGATAATAAATTATGTTAAAAATTGCAAGAAAAAAATGCTTTTAAACTTTATATATTAAAAAAAATTAAATTATTGTGTAAACATGGTTTAAGGCCAATACAATTGGGAAAAAATGGACATAGTTGAATTATTGGAATCTTTAGAATTATAATTAAAATATTGTTTTTATTGATTGGTTTATATATATGAAAAAAAATTGTATCAAGTTTTTCAATTTATTCATTTTTTGTATGTTTATTACTATTTATATTTATTGTTGTATGATTAAATAAGGTCTATTTAGTGGAGTTAAAAAATTATTGATGTTAATTGGCAAGTTTTACTTTAAAAAAGTACAAATTTGATGTTTTATATTGATGATTGGATTTCACATGGTATATTGCTTAGGAGACATATTGCAGTTAGAGAAGCTATGCCTGAGTAGACTTTGAACGGATCATTCAATGCTTAAGGAAAAATAGTAATGGTGGAATTAAAAATATCAGTATAAGCAAATAACCATGTTACCATGTATGAATTTTATTCTGTTAGTATTTTATCAGAAGGGTCCTAAATATTAGTAGTCACATATCAATGAATATAGAGTAGTTGATCATGTGTTTTAAAAATGGAAACATCTTGATAAGATTCCATTAAAGAAGAAAGCCTAGTCTGATGTTGAATAACTTTTTACTTATTTTTAGTTGTCTATTTTAATTTTAAGATTGATTATTTAAATTTTGTAAAGACAACAACATTATGGACAACATTTTTAAGACTGAAATTTAATCATTTGAAATAGTTTTGTTTCTGTTATGTTTGGTTAGGCTTGCAGGTTCGTTTCCAAACCAACAGATACAAAACGAACAACTATTCAGCAATAAATATATATAATTTATTAGTACAAAATATATACACAAGTTAGTTAACAAATGAACAAATATAGTTGATATGCTTCAAGGCTGAGATAGTTGTGCAGATTAAGGAACTCACTTCCTGCTAATGATTAGCTTGCGTCGTGAGTTCTGGTAAAAGGACTCTTCCAGCTACATAGTTAGCTTACCTTGAGTCGGCTCTAGTTCAGACATAGCAGTTTTCAGTCCATAGGTGGACTTGCCTCACTGCGTGGACATCACAATAATGACTAGATAAATATCTTTGCTGATGGCAGAAGGTTTAATGGAGAGCACGTTCTGTTGTTCAGGATAACAGAAGTAATTGCTCTCTGCCTTACCTCCAAAAGGTGACTATTTAAAGGCAGATCCCCTACCTTACTGGAAACATGTGGATTCGGTGCGCGGACCCCAGTGAAGGTTTTTAATACCATTGGCTAGCAACTGGGTGCTAGCCAATCAGGTAAGGAATCTGGAATAGTCCACTTCTGAAGGCAGGGTCAGATATGACAGTTTCTTATTTATATACAGACACATAATATAACTCAACTTCATCTCACTATTATTAGAATGAAATGTATATTGAACCGAATTCGATGGCAGAGAAGAACATACTCAGAGAGTATGTATGCCCAAACGATAGCTATAAAATATATAACTAACGTTACATTTCCAGGACATAACTTCTTCTCGACTGTTGAGTTCAACACCAAGTTCAAAGCACTTTTTTTGTTTGTGTATAAACACGGGCGCCAGCTGCTTATTCTAAAAGAATAGACAACGCACTTTGAATAGTGGCAACTAACCCAACGCCTAAATCCACGACTAGCTCAGCTGTTTGTAATCACTAATAGATTATACTTAATTAGTGGTTAAAAGACTTGATAAAGAATTTGTTAAAAAGAATTGACCGACAAATAAAGTTTAATTTTAAAGATAATTTATTAACTAACATTTATTTTCTAAATTTAAACATTTTATAATTCTAATAAAACACACGCATATTTTAAATTGACATTTCTAAACTAGTTTAAATATTCTTGTTTACTTTCATAACAAAACACTGGTATTTATCTAATTTAACTAATAATATTGATATAAGGATCACACACATATTAACTCATGCACACACATAATAATATTAAAGTATTACATAGCATTTGAAATTTAATCACACACATCAATAGTTCATTTATGTATGATATCGAGTTCATATAATTAGACTCTTGGAGGATTCACACGAATTAATGAAATGCAATGGCTATTACAGTATAATGAAAATAAGCAAATGTTTTATCTAGGATTTTGAATGTTGACGTAGAATTTTGTTCTTTGGAGGCTGCTTTCGGTGAGGATATTTCCATTATAAACGCTTACCAGCCGGCTGGGACGTTTCCTTGCTGAGTTTCCTGATTTTCACGATTATTGCTATCGGAGACAAATAGATACTGACGGAGATTTTCTAAGATGTTAAGCTGACATTATTTCACGGGCAGATCTGCTGTTTTCTCGGACATCTGGGCTGGAGGTGAACGTGCGTTCCAAAATATTCTCAGCACTGCATTTTGTTTCTTAACTGACTCAATTAATTTCCGAACTGCACTCTCTCAATAACTTTGTGAACTTGATTGTCTCAACTAATTTGTGGAATGAATCGTCCGATAAAAAAAAAAGGTCTATTTATACCTGCGCCTTGTTGTCTTTCTCCTATCTCCGGCAAAGATCTGTTGTCAATTGATAATCATTTGATAAACGTGTTTTGAAAGATTGCTTAATTAGTAATAGCCATGCAAAAATGTATTGTTTTATATTAATTAATATCTAATAGCCATTGCCGTGTTTTTTAATGATAATCTTCTTTAACTTTATAATAACATTTATTCTATTGTTGACAATCGCACATATATACGCACATATATTAGTTTTAACATTATTTTTTCTTTAATTAAACTTGAATGAAAAGAGATTTGTATATTTTAACCTTTGAAATTTATATTTTTTATGAATACTAATAAAAACTATTTATTTCCTTTTTGTAAACCTTTAGTTTCATGTCTCAAACCAAGACTCCCCTCCCCCTTAGGATTAATTAATTGTAGTTTTTTTTATTTCAAAAACTAATGCTAGAAAACTATTTAATTCTTATCTTTTTTCTAAAACAAACTGCAATAAACTCTTCAACGTTTAATTTTATGTTTTTCTTTTATGAACGATTACTTTAATAATAATTTTAGATAAAAATTACATGTGCCTATATCAATATAGGTACAATATATATAATTATATTCCACAAAAGAGTATGTAATACAATTTTACTACGGTTTAAATATTTTAAATATATGTATATTCATCTGTGTATCTTATTACATTGTAACACATTTATCTTACGTTCTAGTCCTTAATGTTTTTTTTTTCTTTTGACGAGATAACAAACTTATGAATAAACTTATTAAAATACACTTTTAAATACAATTTATCTTGTTCTTTTCAGAAACAATATTCAAGTCTTTATATTTTTTTAGGTACATCGTTATAGTGTACCCTATGAAATCTCGAACTCTTTGCACTATGGCAAACTGCCGAAAGGCATTAATTATTGTATGGTTATTATCATTAATTCTAACAACACCAGTTTTAGCTACTAAGGTAAGTTTGAAACTAATTATAATCTAATTATATTAATAGCACATATTTATGCACTTACAATAGTAAAAATAATTACAGCTATTTTCTATACAAAAAAAAATTACTATGATAATAGTTAAATTGCAAACTCATTTTTTTTTTGTATTATGAGGGACATGGGGATATAAATAAAAATAGACAATAATTTTTATTATTTATTACAAAATATTTATAATCGCATGGAAAAATTAAAACTTTTATAATTATTACGTCTAAAAGTTTTTATTTATTGAAGGATTTATTATGATTGCAAATATATAATTTGAACAGTAATTATTACTGTAAAAATCAATCTTATAGTGAACAGTTTCATTTCTTGCAATGTCTAATATAAAAAAAATGGAGTAAAATATGAGAATTTTATAACAATAAGATATTAGTGAAAGTATTGAATAGATGTCTTTATAGTAAATAAGACATGTTTAAATCAAAATAATAATTTGGATTTGAACGCGTAAAAAAAATAAAAGATGTGGCAAAAATCAATAATATCTATTATTAAACATATATATATAGTAATAAAAAAGCATATATGATAGATATATATGTGTTGATTAAAAGAAGTTTATGATATGAAATATATATACATATAAGTGGAAGTTATGTGTTTGTGTAAAATATTCTTATATATATAATTATGTTTATATCTGAAGAAGATTGGTAGTGGAATTGAAACAGTTATTGATATAAGTGTATAATGCATTATAGAAGTAATAAAGAAAATGATTAATACTGATATTAGTAACATCTATTGTCAAGAGTAAATTGGTGATTGCATATCGTTAGTTAAAACTCAAATATAGTAAATGAATACAAACAAATGCTAGGATATTTCAACTACGTTATCTGTATCTAGAAACACAAAATCTGAATCATGGATCATAGGTTAACTTTTTTGCTTATGTTCTTTGATTGAAACTTTGTGTTTCTAATTACAAGTAGTACGATTGAAATATTTTACTATTGGTTTGTATTCAGAGATAAATAGAAAAAAAAGATAAAGTTAATATTTGTTTTACTGAGATTGATAAGATATTTGAAAAATGAGTTTAGTTGAATTAAAGAATAATAAGTGTTGTCTAAAGGTAATGTACATACTGTACCGGTCGAAAAACGTCCACCACCTAAACTGCAAGTCGGATCCAAACTCAGCTGAACCAAACTGAATTCAAACCCAACTCACCAGCTCAAATCAATGGATGATCTAAATCGATGGCACAGTGCTATGCACTAAGGAACAAGCTCAATGGTTGGTGATGATTTGAGACCCCTGAACTGACACTAATATCGGATAATAAACTAACTAAGATATTTTTAAATCGAGTCATATGTATATGTTCGGGTTGCCAACACAGACAGCGAGCCTTAATATTAAATAATTATTGGATAAAAGAATTAAAAAACCAAGTGTGTTAATAAAATATTTAATAATACTAGTAATAGTTTTGTTCGAATTTTAAATGATGATTATATTGATCATCTCTAGCCTTAAACAAAGTTTATAATAAGAGTGGCAGTTCTTATTATATGCCAATGAGTATTACACAATATTATGGAATTCTATGTCCATGCCCCCAACAAGAAACTAAAGGCAGATAAAGGTATTCAGTTATAAAAGAAATTATTACTCTAATTTTATACGAAAAAATGTGAGATTTATTTTCACATTCGCAAATCCATTCATGAAGAGCAGGATATGTATTTAGGGCATAACTTTAACCTTTATTAGAAAACTTATTTAATTTGAGATAACTGAAAATTTGTTTGACTTTAATGAAATCACTTCATCACGAATTACGAGCGTAAGAGCAGGCTTTATTGAAACAGAGAGGTGATGGTGCTGACGAATTATGAGCTATAAAGTGAACATGAAAGATAATCAATGGCCGGTGGTTTAAGTAGTATGGCGGCTTGTATTTGACAAGTCTTACTACTCTTTAAGGAGACGTGGAACACAGGAAAAGCCAGGCCGAGTCATAACTACGAACCTTTGGTGTTCCAAATATAATATAAGCAGGGGAGGAAGTGCTTTCTTCCTCTATAATTAAAACATCAGTAATATTGTTACCGACAAGCCTATGGAGTAGAAGATTGCCCTATTCCAGCAATGTTCGAAGATGATGACTTGATAGTCATTGTTTGAATAATAAAACTCAATTTATTATAGAATGCTTTACGTGATGACTTGATCAAATTAATTAAAGTCAAATGAGCTTTTAACTAAAACTATTTTAAAGCATTTATAAAATTATATTAATTATGCCCCAAGGTAGTAAAAACAATGTGGATTAGAATGTATTCATCTGATTCCTTTATCAAACCCTTTTGCAAATTATTTTGACATTATATATGACTAAATAAATATTGGTGAAATCAGAAAATAGCTGGGGCATAGATTAGAAATGGAGCTAATAAGTTATTATTAGCCAATTATAAAAATAGCAAATATTTAATGAATTCTTTCGACCTGATGATTAATAGAATGGTATAAATTTAGTTCTAATGGGTGGAAATTACTATCAGAATTAATATTATATTATTTGCACAAAGCAAATGGAACAAAGGAGCTCATCGAGTCAAAGGATTATTGGCATGTAATTAAAAATACGACATTAATAAATTACTCAATAAATATATATAATATAATAAATGAACCACCATTGTAAGAAAGTAAAATTAAATCTAAGGACTAGAGATTGAAATAAATATATAATTTACAATAGCATAAATAAAAAGAAGGTTTTATAAAGATTATTACATTAATAATGAGAAGAGCTTTTAAAGAGAGTGTAAAGTAAAGTTCAGAAACTGGCCAGAAAGTTATGGTTCATTCTGGAAATATATTACCATTTCTTCCAGGGCTGGTTCCTTCGTTTACACGTCTGAGTTGGTAAAATGTAGGCATGCATTTGGTCGATTACTTGAACAACATTTTGATTGATTTTTTATGATTTTGGCAGCATGATTGGTCCAGAAAGGATTTAACAACTTCATTGAAGAGACTTCAGGAACAGTAGTCATATTCCTGAAGTTTTAGATCCTCACCATGATAGGAACACTAAATTCATGATTTTAAAATGCACAGAGTTTAATGGCACTTTTCTACAACAAAGATGGCTTCTCTCTCCAAACTTTTCAGAGCTATTTATACTGTATCTGATGTCTTCGGGCTAGCGCTTCTTTCATTTTCAATGTTACAAGTTTTTACTAATTGATTTTAAATACATTCCTTTGATAAGGCTTTCAAACTCATTTACTTGAATTCATTTTCTAATTAAAAAATGAATTTTTAAAATCAGGAAAATGATTTTAATTAGGAACCATCCTTACATTTTAAATAATTATCTTTTTTTCTAATTAATAAAACTTTACCCATTGTTTTTGGAAAAGGACAATCTGAAAGCTTATCGAAAGAATGTAGCTTTTAATCACTAAAATTTTAACAAATTATTTAAAAGTAAAATCAAACATTCCCTACGCAATGAAACTTTTGAACAATTATATATATTTAAATATTTATAAATATATATGCACAATCCACGCAGTTATAATATATATAAATTCATGAATAATTTTATCATGAATTTATTAATAGCATTGATTAATTTAAACCTTAAACTAGTTAATTTTAACACACATTTATGTAATAATTTTTCTTTATGGAAATTAGTGTGGATTGACCATATAAAGCCCCATTGCATCAGAAATTTAAAGTTAGTACTAGGATTTGAAGTGGGCTTACGGATAGATGTTATGAAGCTAGGTTCAAACTCAGATCCGACTGCCTCAATACAGACACATTTGTAAAATTAAATAGGCCAACTGGCAGCAAGTGTAAGTGTTTGCAGTTGTAAAAAATAAGATTAATAAAATATTACATTAGAATTGGTATCATAGAAAGTTTGAATAATAATTAGTGTATCTACATTTAAATCTATGGTATAGAAGAAAGCAATAAATGATTAAGAGATATATTTAAGAAAAATGTTTTAGCTAAACTAGATTAATATTTTGAATATTGGACAAAGCAGCAAAAATATGAGAATTTACATGAGCATATGGGTATTTGTTCAATGTGGAAATTATTATGCACAAATGACTGTAAGATGTTTTGCTTTAAATTCGGCTTCATATGAAACAAAGACTTGAACAACTAAAAAGAGGATATAATAATGATTGAGAGTTTTAGTTGCTGATTTGGAGAAGCAAATTGGATAAAATTTTCAATATCAGATATTAGGAAAGCAATATCACCTAATTTTTTTACCATTAATATTGCCATATTTCTCCAGCTTAAATCATAATACTTCAAGATTTAGAATGAATTAATCAGGTAAGCACTTGGAATAAATGTAATTAGATAAGAACAGTGCATTCAATAACTAAATAAATTTATATAATAAAATAATTTAATTTCAAATCTTTATTAGTACCTATAAATACTAATTATATATAGACAGACTTCACTAATGACACACAACCCATTGAATGTATATGTATTGGAAAAAGCATGTGGGTAAATTATTTTCAAAATTAAAGTTTAATTATGGCAGATATCAATCTCTTTTCTTAAAATCTATTAATAGGCTCTTCGTTTCAGATAAACATAATTCCTTCCCAGCTTTTTAGTATAATAATTACATAAATAAAAATATTAATTAAAATAATAGTATCAGTAGAAATAAAATATTTCTATTCTCCCCTTCAGCACAAAAACAAACAAAATACAATAAAATAAAATATTTTGTCATAAGGAAATTTTTTAAATCTCTTATTCAAACATCTTACCACAACTCCTTTTCTTTAAGCTTACTTTTAATCATACATAAAGGAGTTTGCTATTAACTGAAAGGAGACCCTTTGATTCCTCTTGGAGGCCTTAAAGGAACCGAGCAGGGCAAATTCCTAATGTCCACTCCATACGTTCTTGTCATTGCAGCTGTTATTACTATGTGATTATTCATATAGTATACGAACATGGATGGGCTGCTCACCAACATGCATTAGCCAGCATGGTGAGTTTATTGGCTTTTTACCTCTGAGTTTAAGATCAAGAAACACCATGGTCTTTCTTCCCAGTGCCTGATAAGGCAGAATGAATGTTTGTGTAAATGATAAATATTTTTCCAATACATATATACAATTATGACAGACAAAAATAAAGCATGGCCCTTATTCCCAGGAGGCTGTAAAGTCACCAACCAAGGCAGCAGTTGGTGGCCGAAGGCGGAGGGTGCTAAGAATCCCCTGATTGCAGACCCAGGCTGCCATTTGATGATGACTTTTTATTTAGGTACTTACAACTGCAGATCACTTTCAAGTGAAGGAAGATTGCAAGAATTAGAAGAACTGTCTTATATTAAATGGGACATTATTGGACTTTGTGAAGTTAGAAGAAAAGGAGAAGAAACAATTGATTTAAAAAGTGGACATACACTCTATTATAAAGGCACACATATTGGAAATACAAGTGGAGTAGGATTCATTATAAATAAAAAGTGGAAGAACAATATTGTGGAGATTGATGGTGTATCAGACAGAGTGGCAAGATTAGTTATACAACTTAATAGCAGATACCAAATGCAGATAATTCAGGTTTATGCCCCAACAAGTTCTCATAGTGATGAAGTAGTAGAAGATTTTTATATGGATGTACAAAAGGCTTTTGATCAGAGTAAACAACATTTTAAAATTGTTATAGGAGACTTTAATGCTAGAATTGGTAAACAAATGAAAGATGAAAGTGCTGTAGGTAATTTTGGTTATGGTAATAGAAATGAGAGAGGACATAGACTTGTGGAGTTTGCAGAAAAAGAAAAACTTTATATTATGAATTCATTTTTTGAGAAAAATGTTAAAAGGAAATGGACATGGAAGCATCCAAATGAAGGTACAGCAGAATTGGATTATATTTTGACTAACAGAAAATACATATTTCAAGATTGTAATGTTCTTAATAAATTTAACACAGGAAGTGATCATCGATTAGTAAGGTGTAAGTTACATGTTAATGTAAAACTAGAGAGACAAAAATTATTAAGAAAAACAATATTTACAGTTGATATTCCTAATCTTCAGAAACATTCTAATGAATTTAAATTAGAACTTACAAATAGGTTTCAAGTGTTAGGAGATTTTGAACATGATACAGATTTGAATGAAATTAATATGAAAATAACTGATACACTTTTAAAAACTGCAACAAACATAGCTGGTAGAAAAAAGCAGCAATTGACTAATAAAATTTCTACTGAGACTAGAGAATTTATGAAGAAAAGAAGGAATATGAAGATATACAAAAATGATGTATTAAAAAGAATTGAATATCTCAAATTTTGTAAAATGGTACGGAAAAGAGTTGAAAATGATATAAGAAAGTATAACTGTGAAATAGCAAGGAAAGCTGTAGAAGAAAATAAAAGTCTCAAAAATGTTAAACAACATTTTTTTATTGGTAGGAAATTTATATCTGCAATAAGAAAAAAAGATGGAATTATTACTAAAAAGAGAGATGACATCATGAAATTGGTAGAAGATTTTTATCAAGAATTATATAGTAATAAAGAACAAGTACCTCCTATATCTATTACATCTTCCGAATTACCCAGAATTTTAAATGAAGAAGTGAGACATGCAATTAAGTGTATGAAGAAAGGAAAGGCTCCAGGAAATGATGGAATTATAATTGATATATTAAAAGAAGCAGGTGAAGAAATAGAAACAATTTTAGCAAAGTTATATACCAAATGTCTAAATGATAAAGATGTACCAGAAGATTGGAAGAATGCAGTAATAATATTAATATTTAAAAAGGTGATAAAGAAGATATTAGAAATTACAGACCTATCAGCCTTTTATCAGTTTTATATAAAATTTTTACCAAGATAATTACAACTCGTCTACAGAGAACTTTGGATTTCCACCAACCAAGAGAACAAGCTGGATTTAAAAGTGGTTTTAGTACAATAGATCATATCCAGGTATTGAGAGAAGTCATAGAAAGGACAAATGAATATGAGTTGTCATTATGTTTTGGATTTGTAGATTATGAAAAGGCATTCGATTCTATACACATTTCTTCAGTGATTAAAGCATTGGATCATCAAGGTATAGATCCAGGATATTGTCATATTTTAAAGAATATTTATAAAAATGCAACAGCAACAATTAGATTACATAATGATACTGGAAAAATCAACATTGAGAAAGGTGTAAGACAAGATGACTCCATATCTCCAAAACTCTTTACAGTAGTGCTGCAAGAAGTATTTTGTGGATTAAAATGGGAAACTAAAGGAGTGAAAGTAAATGGAGAGGATTTAAGTCATTTAGATTTCGCAGATGATGTAGTTGTTTTTGCAAATAATGCTTCAGAGCTGCAGGACATGTTGCAGGAGTTAGCAGATGAAAGTAGAAAAGTAGGACTAAAGATAAATTGTTAAAAAGACTAAAGTAATGTTTAATTGATTTGCTCAAAATATGAAAATAAAGATTGATTATGAAGAATTAAAAGAAGTTAACAGTTACAAATACCTTGGTCAGATTATTAATACAGATGGAAACATAATGGAGGAAATTAATCATAGAATTAAACTTGGTTGGAGTGCTTTTGGTAGAAATAACTTGATACTAAAAGGAAATATGCCTTTGTGTTTGAAAAGGATGGTTTTTAACAAATGTGTTTTACCAGTTCTTACTTATGGATCTGAGACTTGGACACTTAATAGAAGAGCAATACAGAGACTTCAGACCACTCAAAGGAGTATGGAGAGATGTATGGGAGTAACAAAAAGAGATCGAAAATGCAATGTATGGGTAAGACAACAAACAGGTGTTACTGACCTTATTGAAAAAATTAAAAGATTGAAATGGAGTTGGGCTGGACATATTGCTAGAAGAGATGATAATAGATGGACAATTGAAATTTTAAACTGGATTCCAAGAGATTGTAAAAGACCCAGAAAGAGACCACATGTGAGATGGATGGATGAAATAAGAAAATGTGCAGGGGTGTTGTGGAGAAGAGAAGCTAAAGATCGGAGAAGATGGATTAAACTTGGAGAGACCTTCATCCTGCAGTGGATTGATAATGGTTGATGATGATACCTGTGTAGCAATCCATAGTTCTGCATTTGTTTTATATTCTAAATGGCTTTGGTTTTATGAGTGTTGACTTCTTACTTAATATCTTTTCTTAATATTAATAACCTTTTAATATCTTGGTATTCTTGACCAAATCTAGCAGTGAGAAAACACTTCCACTATGAGCAAACAAAAGCATCACTATTTCTGATCTTATTAACAGACATCAATTCAGATTTGAGAGATTACATAGTTCAGATTACAGCTAGGTCTCTTCTGGTAATTTTAGCATATGGTTCCATCAGAAATTTATCATTATAGTTATCTTTAAGTTAGTACTGAAAATTACTTTTAAAAGCCATAAGACAAATAACTGATATTGAATTACTGCAGTGATAAACAAATACTATAACTCAGAATCTTTTCATATATTAGTGGGCTCACCAACTTTTTCCCTAGTTACAAAATGCACTTTATGCACTCTTTGCCTCTCAGCCATTATCTTGTCTTTTTTCTTTTCTCCTGTATATATAATTTTGTCAATACATAATGGAAACATCTTACCATCATCCTTGGTTCTAGTTTCTTTCTTGTTTTTTTCTTAGTTTTTATTGTTTTATTTTAATTTGATAATTGCTATTAATCTGCTGTTTTTCTTATAAACATTTAATTAGCTAATTCAATTTTAACTAAACAATCAAACGTACTTATAGAAAAAATAACTTTTTTCAAGTATAAATATTTATTTCCCAACTTTTGAAAACTAATTCAATTTTAACTAAACAATCAAACGTACTTATAGAAAAAATAACTTTTTTCAAGTATAAATATTTATTTCCCAACTTTTGAAAACTAATGATTATTTTATACAATTCTGATTATTTATATTTATTACATACATTTTCACATCAAAAAAGTATAAATTGTTTATTTTGAATCCCTGCCCAAACTAATATTTTAAAAGTCAAAAAATATGGAATCTATTTAACACTAAACATATATTTTTAAAATTTATATAGTTTTACAAATCTTTTAATTCTATGTTTGATTTTTTGTAAAGTAAATTAACATTCATTATTCAAATTAACAAATTTAATGTGTATATATTGCTTACATGATATGGTCACAGCAAAATATAAATTTTAATTTTTTATTCCAGCATTTAAATTTTTTACCTCACATTATGATCAGCAAATATCAATCAAAAAAGTTTTATTTTAATTATTTTTATTTAATTGATTTAAAGTGATTAATCTATATCTTTATTTGGGGCCAGTATAACTTGTAATTTGATTGATATCATGCAAGACTAATTTCACATAATTATATATATATGCTGTATTGATCAATTAGTTATAAAAAATTAAAAAATATGTAGATAAATAAATTGAATATGAAAAGCTTTTTCTCTGTCTTTACTGATGGGATTGCCAGATGACTTGATTAGCACGTCATTTGACATAATAAATGTCTTCTGGAATTTGGAAAAGTTTGAATGTAGCATACTATTACATCTATTTCATGAATGTGGTCATATTATAAGAATATTTTTTGTAATAAGTAATAGTCATGATTTAAGATATTACCTTCTAAAATTCTTCATGCTGAAAATCTTCAGCTTTCATTTTATAGTTCATATGAGTGTATCTTTGTTTGAGATTTAGAAATGATTGGTGCATGAATAAAATTAATTACATTATATATGCTTCATATGCATCTTTTCATTAAGATTAATTGATAAAAGGAGAGAGCTCTAGATGAATGAGATTTTATTCTTAAAATGGATATAAATGAACTCATGTGCACAGAAAGTAGATGTGATATGTTGGACTATTTCTATCATCTATGAGTGAATGTTGAATGTATAGAAAATTTTAAACTTTCCAAATACAAACAACTTGTTAGTAATTAAATCACAAATAGACAACACAGGTTAGTAATTACACAATGCTTTGAGTAGTATTATTCTCCACTTTTCTTCAGGTGTTGCTGGACTATATGCAGAGGGACAATATTCACTGAGAAGTTGAACTCGCACCTTTAGATTCTTGAATATCAAATTTAAGGCAAATGCTCTAATGAACTGAGCTATTCTGTATGCTTATTAATAAGATTAATAGAAATTAAAAGGTAAATAAATACAATACAATAATAATAAAAAATAATACATTAAACACAGTATAATTAGTATAAAGCTGATTAAATATAACTCACTCTTCTTTCATAGTTAATATTTGTCTGGTATTGATAATTCTTGCAGAAGCTTATTATATATGTGCTATATTATATTTCATCTTACAAGGTTATGTTTGTTTTGTTATTAATTAATAATGCAATCATAAAATTGGGCTGATTCCAATTTTAATTGATTTAAAATATTCATTTTTATTAAGATCAGATTTGAAATGTTAATAAGTAAGTCTTCAACAAGGTTAGAACTGTAGACATTCATATATTAATTTATGATATCATTTTCTTTGCATGTGTATCTCTTTGTTTTTTTTTTGTAATCTGAAATATATCTGAATAAAGATTTTCATGAAAAATAATAGAAAAATTGGTTTTATTACATAATTTTGTGGAAATGTATTATATGCATCAATTATTGTAAGAAAATGAATTTTCACAGAAAATTATTATGTAGATCAATATAGCCCTAATCATAACATGCTTTTATATGCATGAGTATGCAATAATACATTTAATCCAAAGTCATGATGATTTATTTTACTGCTTACATGTTCCATGCATGTAGTCATTTTAACGATCGGGGGAGGAGACTTACGTAATCTGCACTACAGGGCGCCACTAGGCATTTGAACCTAGAAAATTTATATAGTAGGCAGGTACGTTAAGTTTTAAAAAAAAAATTTATTTTAATTTATATATTTGGATTCCGATCATTGCCCAAGGTCACTAGCTCATAGAGTAGCAGAGATTTTAAAACATTTATAAGTTTCAATAGACTTCTATTCTCAAAGTATATATTAAATATTTAGAACAATAAAATAAAAGAAGCCACTGCCAGTAATTAACACACAAATAGATTTTTATTAACGCATATTTAAAATTGAGGATTAAATTTATTTTTAGATTTTAACATTAATAATTTTTTTTTTTTAATTTAAATTACTATTTTAAATAGATCGCACAGATTTGCTTAAAAATGTTGGGTATAGATCGCTTACATAGATTCCATGGTCAAAAACATTTCAAAATAAACATAAATGATCAAAATACAAAATTATTGATACCGACAATCGCAGAGGAAACTTATAAGTAACCTAATAGTATTCACCATAAGATACTTGGTTGTCACCAATAACTTAAAAGACATCCGAATAAATACATTTTAGATACTCACCGTAAGGTATCATTATTTATCGAATGTCTATATATTTTGATAAAATATGAAAACCAAAATATAATTAACCGCAAACGAATCTATGCAAGCGTCTATAAACAACTTAAATTTAATACATTTTAGTTAAAACATAATACACACACACAAAAAAAAATGAACTGGAAATGATTGCTTAAACATCTACATAAAAAATAGCAATAATTGAATTTGCATTCTTTAAGTCAGATAAGAGTTATTTTCAGTTATTAATTACTTGCAACTTTAGGAAAGTTCTTATTAGATAGACACAATAGCCACTAAACATCACATGATCACTATCTCATACTAGCACAATAATTGTTATTAAACAATTCAAAACAAAACAACACTCTCCATATAGTAGTGCCATCCCGTGCCAACAAGAGCAATCAATGGATGCCAGAAGGCTTGTGCATAAAATCCCTATCTAGTGCCTACTCATCCAATATCCCCAGACTAGTTTCTGGCTTGTGCTCTCAGATCCAAGGCTCCTCACTGATGAAGGCCACAAGCCAGAAACTAGTCTGGGGATATTGGATGAGTAGGCACTAGATAGGGATTTTATGCACAAGCCTTCTGGCATCCATTGATTGCTCTTGTTGGCACGGGATGGCACTACTATATGGAGAGTGTTGTTTTGTTTTGAATTGTTTAATAGACACAATAGTTTATACTTTACGGATTTAGTAGATTGAGAAGTCCATCTTCGTGATCACTTTCGTAGATTTTGTCCTTTGAAATGAAACTGCGACTTGCCATGCATTTGGTCAGGAACTGTCATCCAGAGGCCTCAACTGGTTGTCTGGAAAATTAAATTTATTGCAGACTTCCACATCGTGAAAATCTGCAATATAGCTAGTTATAACGATCTATTCATAGTCAGCTCTCAGATAACAATTATAATAATAATTTGGCTTTTATATTTTTATTAGTCTCTTATCATCCAATCTTTGGATTCAACCGGCAAGACGTCACTAATCCTCTGGTGTTTCAATTACGGTCCGTGCTGACATTTCTGGTGTTTGCATTGGTCATTTAATTTCTTTGTACTCTCTTATCTGACCCTTTAATTTATTTTAAATGCCTCTTGGGCTAGTTTGCTTTTGAACAATCATTTAATTAATAAGACAATCATTTCCATTTTCTAAGATTATAGAAATCAACATTATTTCTATTTTTAACAAATCAATCTTTATTATATTCTTACTTTTTTTACAACAAAAAAAAAAATACATTCAAATATTTTTATTTTTTAAAATAGTTTTAAAGTTGTCCATCATGCGATCTATATATATTAAACAACTTTTAATTTTCAGTTTTTTAAGTTTTTTTTTCTTTTTAATAAATCAAATTTTATTTACGATCTTTTTATTTTCATTTTAAAATAATGTAACGGCATATATTCCGTTACATCATTATAAATGTATTGATACTTATATATTTCAAATATGCACATAGGCAGTGCTTCTGTCAATATTAGATTTCAACACTGGAAAACAAGCTCATGAAATGATCTTTGTTAACTGTGTCTATGTCATGTTATAGAATTTTGACTCATGCATAATGCTTTGATAGATGCTGCATGTGTTACAACAATACTGGAGTCTGCTTTTATAGGCCAAAGCTCTTCTGACGTTTTGAAAATTATTTGACTTAAAATAGTCACTTATATGGCTATTTAATGTCTATGTTGAACAATCGTAATATATGATAACAAGTCATATATTTGCTCCTTCACATATACTTCCACAAAATGCATGATCTTTAACCACATGAATTATGCATGCACACATTTAACATGAATACATAAATTCTCAATCTAACATCAAAACTCACTAGAAAAATAATTGCTAATTTCAATATAACAAAAAACTCAGGAATTTTCAATAATAAAATATTAAGCTACATAAAGTTACTATTTATGTATAATAGCATATAAATATATTATATTTAGCTTGTAATGGTAATTAAAATATCAATGCTAACTTCATTTGGAATGGATAATTCTGGAGTGCTTTCTTTAACTACACATAATATGTGACTTTATCTTCTTAGAGTGCCTAATTAAGGAGTACTTTTCTAATTCTCTTAATTCTTTGTATTAATAATTGGGACAACATAAATTTAATTAAATCACTAATATGTATTAAATTACTTAGAAAAAGTTCAAAGGGAAGTAGGAAGACATGCATTTGAAGCAGATGTATGGACAGCAAGGGAGGCAATTCAAAAAGAAATGGGATGGTCAATTTCCATATGAGAGATGCAAAAAGTAAAATGAAAATGTTTGGTAGATTGCAGTTTATGGATAATAAAAGAATAGCTAAAATAATATTTAATTGGGTTATGAGTAAAGGGCAGGTAACAATATGGGTGAGAAAGGTAATATGCTATGCAAAAGATTTGGATAAAGAATTTATATCTGTATATTTGTATAAAAGATGGGATGATTGTGTTAGAAGGATTGTTGAGTGTTATAGTGGTAGGGAATGGGATAAAAGAATAGATTTACTAATAAAGAATAGGTAATTAGAGATATGGAGAACTAGTATGGAGAGTAAAAAGAGTTTAAATATATAGAAATAAACAGAATATTAGGTGTGAGTTAATTTATGATAATAGTAAGGAAAATAGTTTATTGTTTAAGGCTCGAACATGATCTTTAGCAACAAGAGAATATACATGTAAATGGAAAAATATGGGTGATTTAATCTGTAAATTATGTAAGGAATGAATAGAAAATATTAGGCATTTGTTAATTGAATGTAAATGCTTGAAAACAGAAAGGACACATATAATGAAGTTATGGAAAAATAAATATGAAAAAAGTGATTATACAGAAAGTAGATTATTGGTTTTTATGTTGGGCTCAGAAAAAGATAAGGGGGATTTAGATATAAAGGCTGTAGGATTGACAAAGATTATGTTGTGGAAATGGGATGGAGTAGAATATGGGAAAAATTAGACTGGGAAATGTAAAATTAAGTAGCTAACAAGTTTTTCTTGGTATATTTTCTGAGAGATTCATGACTTCATTTAAGGAGTAGCTACAGTACATCACATCACATCACATGGAAAATTTATTTCCTGTGATCAGAATGAATGATGATGATGATTGTGCTGACACTCAGGAAGAAACAAGAGATCTTAAAATTGTTTAGACAATTGAGAAATAAAAGCACCAAGACAAACATCAGCCAAATTAAGTTTAAACAAATTTTAAAAATTTTATTAAGAGAAGACTTATAAAAAAAAGTTTCTAATTTAACAAATAGAATTAGCTCAGGCATGTACCAGAAAGACTAAACGCAATGCTCCAACAGATCTACGGATCTTCTAATAAACGAATTCACCCAAACATTGGTTTTCACTTTCAGATACTTAAACAATACGTTCTTGAAATAAATCAATGAAACCAGTGCCAGTGAGCTTTCTGAGGCCTGAGAAATGTGTTGGACCATGAATAAATTTTAAGCTACACATAAATACAAAATAATTCTATCGGAGAGTGCACATGAGTATGAAAATATTAAAGCTTTAAATACTTTAGCAGTGAAAGTCTCTCTCACCTGTAATTTACAAAGGGATAAATATTATCTTCCTGTTGATGACTTATAAAATTACAGAGAAAAACCAATTCTACTTTCCGCTTTCAGAGATATAAGAAATGAAGACACAAAATTCCCACGTGCAGAAGACTAGGAAAATAAAGTCACCAGCCAAAAGATTTTGGTGGTTTACAAAAGCACAAACACAGTATTTAAAATCAATTATTGGTTACTAAAATAATTACAGGTAAGTATTTAAAATATACATGACTGCTAAAGCATTTATAAAAAGTTAGGCATAAAAATATAAAAACTCACTCCTCACTCTCCAATAAACAAAAATTGAAAGCAAATTTGGAATCCAAGACACACTACAAAATACAGGAAAACACAGCAAATATTAAATATGAGGCTAAATATTGCTTATAAATATAGATTTATAATTAGATTGAGTGAAGATTTAATTAAAAGAAATTTACCCTGGGAAGAATAAAAGAAAATTTTATCTTACTTGAAAGCACAGTTCACGTAGAATGTGCGCTATTATTTCAGTCCATTTTCAGGTCCTTTGACAGTGGCAAGGTAGAGGCAATGGTGTCTTGTTTATTTTAGGTGTTCATGGCAGGATTGAAGGAGAGTTGGCAGGCGTGGGTCTGTCTTTTGAGTTAAACTAGCATGACATATTGTTGGTTATAAAACATATAGCAGTATAACTGCAAATTTTACTTTTAGATAAATTAAATGTCCAAACTGCTAATGGTACAAACGTTGAATGAGGTTATTCCAACATGAATATAAGAAGCCAAACCAATCACTCTGATGGAGTATTTGCTTGGTCAAGCCTCTCTAGAATAGAACAGAATAGAATAACGCATGAAATTTTGGTGTTATTTATACCTCCACTCGATTTCCCATGAAAACTAGCCTTGTTGTTGAATTCTATGCCTAAGGCAGGGCAAATATTAATCTCCAGCTCAATCTAATCTAAGAATTCTATCCAGGGATTATTGAAACGAAAACAACTACATAAAATCAAATCTCGCTTATAGAATGAGTTTACAAAGATTAAAATAAAAGCAACAGGAATGTAATTAGCTAGCCAGCTTGTTTTTAATCAAATTGATTTTTAAAAAAAAGTAAAAACAAGGGATATAAGAAAACTATTTTAAAAACAATTTTAAAAACATTAAAATGATCTATTTTAAATATAAACGAGTAGGTGTTTTAATACACTACTCTTTTTAAATAGTAATAAAAAAAAATTTTAACATTAGATAAGATTTAACAAAAATTAAGTTTTTAACTTTGGCAGTAAAATCCTTGAATCGGATATCAATCCGGTTCAGTATATAATAATATTGAATCAATTTATGAAAATTAAAATATTATTTAGTCAAATCATTAGTGATTTGCTTGAGTATGCAGTTTACATGTACACATATATTCTCAGACATGTTATGTAAATATACCTAAATTTTAATACTTCGTTAAAATTTTAAATGGTTAATACATTTATTTAATATTTAAAAGTATATATGTAACTAATGAATTTAAATATTTTACTACTAATAATGTATAATAATCTGAAGAACACGTGATATATACATTTGCTAGAAAGTATTTCATTAAATATAACATCCGATGATGACTATTTATTATTCTTGTTCATAACTGTTATTAAAACAGGCATTACTCTCCATACAGTAGTGCCACTCAGTGCAAGCCAGAGTAATCAATAGATGCCAGACCTATATGCAAGGCTTCTCATTAATGAAGGCCACAAGCCAGAAACTAGTCTGGGGATATTGGATGAGTAGGCATTAGATAGAGATTTTATGCACAAGTCTTCTGGCATCCATTGATTACTCTGAGTTCCACTGAGTGGCACTACTGTATGGAAAGATTTGCCTTTTTAAATATAACATCCCATGATTCATCTTAAATTAATATCTGAATTATTCACCTTTCAGAGTTATATTATCATTTAATGTTACTGAATATAATTAAAAATATTTTTTGATTTTAGTTTATAAATTTCAAACTTGTCGTTATTATGTATTCTACTTATTTTTGTGCTTTCATTAAATTGGGATACTATTTAAATGTACCTGCTACACCCTTAATACTAAAAATACAATAAACAACCATTGCCAAGTTGATTAAATACTTGAATATCAGTAGATATTATTTTATATAGAACAATAATTAATAACTTTAATAAATGATATTGAAGAATCAATTTTATATTTAATCAAAATAAAGTTTCTTACCCTACTATATATCTTTTGATATTAGCAACAATTGATTTCTTTGATAAAAATGAAAACTGTATTCATAGATTGGATTTTGCTCATGTATGATACTTTTGCAAAATGGATTTAGGTTAATTTAATATCATCTCTAAAGTAAGACCATATATTACAGTTGTCTGTTTCAGAAAGACTTACTGGTGTGTTTTTTTTTTTTTTAAATATTGAAATAGTGTACTGCTGATAACATTTATTATTAAACATTAATTTCTAAGATTGGTATGTAATAGTTCACTATCCAAGATTTTTAACATTTATAGATTATTTTTGATGGATTTAAAGCAGAGAGACTCATGGGTAATTTGTTGGAGTTTCAGTGATAGACTAGTTAGTGAAATTCATATAGAATTTTTAGTCTCACATTATCTAACTTTGCTGAATTTAATTCTAAAAGTTTAACATTTATGAAAGGTTAAAATCTGGAGGAAAAAGTCTCTGAATTTCAAGGAGAAAAAATAAATAATCAATGCAGAATGAAATGGTAGACTTTACTTTGCGGTTATGCAAGTGTTTTCTAAATCAAGAAAAACTAACTAACTAATCATTAAAATCAGATATTTTCTTATAAATGTGTTTCATTATCTTGCTAATAGATTATATTAAAACAAAATTCATTAAAAAAATCAAATAGCTTTATTGTTCAGGAGTTCATAAAAAATTCATATGCATGAAGTGCTAAAATTGTAATTAATATAAGGACTTAAACAGGCAAAACTCACTATACGTATGCCACACATAGCAAGCTAGAGTAATCAATGGATGCCAGAAGGCTTGTGCATAAAATCTCCATCTAGTGCCTACTCATGCAATATCCCCAGACTAGTTTCTGGCTTGTGGCCTTTGTCAGTGAGGAACCTTGGATCTGAGAGCACTGCACCTAGATCTTAGACATACATATATTGAGTTATGCCTGTTTTAACAACAGTTATACACAAGCACAAGAGGTGGTAGTCATGTGATGTTTATTGGCTTAAATATAAGGACTCTATGATCCAGAATCTGAATATTCTACCACTGCATTGAACTATATGGAACATGTAAAATAATCAAATGGCTTTATTTCTTGAGAGTTAATAAGTTCAAAGGCCAGAAATTCCAGGACTGAAAATGTTTCAAGAATCTCACACTTAAGAATCTACCAGTCTACCACTATTCTAAATCAAGATAGATAAATATAATTCAACTGCTTTAGTGCCCAAAATGTTTTAGTGCCCACCATTTTGTAAAAAGTTCAAGCACTAGAAATGCCAGAACTGGAATCGATTCAAAGACCATATGCTCTAGAGGCAGACACTCAACCACTGCATTAACTATAAATACACTTTAATTAATTATTTCATATCAATAAAGAAATCAACAATTGTAAATTTTACCAAATGCTCTTAAAATTTCACCATCTTACTACAAAATGGATGTAAATATCTTGTATGATTTTTTACTTTTTGCAATTTCTATTTATTTAAATGATGAACTTTTAAATTTCATGACCATTACTAAATTAAAATATTTTTAAATAAAAAAATTGGAATATTTTTTTTTTAACTGACAATTCTGTTTTTAAACGGACAGATGGTGTACTGACATTGTATATATAAATAAGATTTAGATATAAAGGCCATGGGAGTCAATAAAGATTATGTTGTGGAAATGGGATGGAGCAGGATAGAGAAGAATATGTAAAACATTAAGGTGGCGAATGGAAAGATAAACTGGCTAATAGGTTGCTTTGAGCATAATGGTTGGCGATTCTGGACTCTGAAAAAGGAGAAGCTGCAGAGCATCGCATCACATCACATATATGCACATTCATACACACAAGCACACACAAATAAGTTTTCAAGATAAATTCAATTTTAAAGCAAAATTATTATAAATTTAAAAATAGGTAAATTACTTGAATTCATGACATTCACTTTCTCTCTCTTTTTTTTTAATTTCTTTTATATGTAATTTTATTTAGTCTATATGCAAAATTTGATATCTTTCTGTCTCTAGTTTGAGTTTCTTAATACTATTCTATCTTAACTTAAGATGAAACCATAAATTGAAAATGACTATTGCATTATATATATATGTGTGTGTGTGATAGTTGAAAAAGGTTGAGTGGTTAGCTGAAATTCTTCTATGAATTATAATATTTTTATAATATACAGTAATATCAACATTGCATTCATTATTATTTTCTTATTATCTAAATTATCAGACAAACTTCAAATTTACAAAATATTTTGATTCGTAATGTACATATATATGTCAAACATTTTAATATTATATTTTTTAAAACAGAGTGAAGGAAAAACAAAAACAGTTTTATTTTATTTTATTTTATTTCATATGTCATAGCATTGGCCGGGACACGAACCCACAACCGTCTGCAACCAACTATTTGTTTGCAAGGCCGCTGCGGTGACCTCTCGTCTAACAACGCTTAACAAAAACAGTTTTATTTTTTGTTTACTCTTTTTAGATAATATTAGCTAAATATACAATATGAGTTAAACATTCTTAATTTATTATTTTTTCTCCAATTTTATGTGTAAGAGAAGGTGGTGATAGTTCAGCATGAAATATGCATCTTGAGGATCATAGATCTTTTTCACTTGTCTTTGGCCATATGTTTATGATTCATCTCTCTACAAGGTGTTAACAGTGGATAGGAACCAGTCCCTACCTTGGATGAGACTGGGGTAATGAAACACACTACAGAAATATATATGTGATGTATTTTGTAGACTAAAGTAGAAACTAAGGGGCTAAAAATACATGGAGATTATTTATGTAATTTAGATGTGAAAGATAATGAGATTGTTTTGGTAAATATTACTTCAGACATTCAGAAAATGTTACAAAAGTTATTACATGAAACAGAAAGTGGAACGAAAGATAAATGCTAAAAAAAGATATAATATTAAATGAATTCTCTCAGAAGCAAAATCTATATGTCAGATAAAAAGTGATTCACTTTTATATAATCCTATCTTAGTTGCAACAATGAGTTGGTTTGATTAGGATTTTGGCAATATTGCTGCTAATATAATGTTTTATTGGGTATCAATTATTAATTTACTATATATACATAAAACAGCATGAAGGTTAAATAAAAATGGATCTAGTATTATCTGACTGGTAAATTAGCATTGACATGAGATACATCCTTATTTTCAAGTTTGTTAAAAAGACTTTAATAAATCTGACCTGTGAATTATCATTATGCTTTGTTCATTTAGAATTTATTTCTCAATAAATACTATTTATAATTTCAGCAACACATATTAATATCCACTGTTTATTTATTTACTGAACTATTAAAAAATAATTAAAATTTACATTGAAACTGATATAACATTTAATATAACATTTCATCTCTTCAAATACCAATGATTGATTTATTATTCATATAACAGTATGGATGTTAGTAAACAGGCAAAAACTTTCCATATAGTAGTGCCACCTTGTGCTAACCCGAGTAATCAATGGATGCCAGAAGGCTTGTGCATAAAATCCCTATCTAGTGCCTACTCATCCAATATCCCCAGACTAGTTTACTCTGGATAGCACAAGGTGGCACTACTATTTGGAGAGTTTTTGCCTGTTTACTAACAGTTATGTGCTAGCATGAGATGGTGATCATGTGATGTTTAGTATGGATGTTAGATAAAACTGAACGGTTTATGTCTGAATAGATAGTATTGGTGCAAAAGAGAATGTTATTTACAAGTTTGTTATAATGACTTTATAGTCTAACTTATGAATTATTATTATTATGGTACGAGTCAGAATTTATTTTTCCATTAAAGTTATCTATTTTAAGCTATGTAATTAATAGCTATTGTTTATTGACAAAGTTATTTAAATTAATTAACATTTAAATAAAAAAAACAATCTTTAATAACAAGGAAAAGATCTCTGCCAGAAACCTTCTCTCTTCCTCAGACATAATGAAATAGTAAAAAAGAGAGCATTATTCCTCGTGGTTGTCAATTTCCAGCTAATAATAATTTGAAAAGTTTTGCACTCTCTTTTTCGCTATAGATAAAATTAATTAAATACCCATTTTCTGACCAATATTGAATGTTTGTCTGGGTTGTTAATAACCATTGGAATCTGAAAATTTTTTCCACGCTTCTTTAGCCCAGATTTTAGCTCTAAGTTATAGACAAAACAGAAGGATTTGTTGTCACTATCCCAATAGACACCTCATATATGTGTGTGTGTTCGCACGCATAAATAAATTTGAAAATTTTATTTCTTTTTTTTTTTTAAAAAAAACTTATTTGAACTTTTAATTATAAAATCTATTATAATACAAGTTATTTTGATTTTGAATTTAGCAATGGCAGGGCTGCTTTTTTTTTAAAAAAAAAAAAGAAATCAAAGTTCTGTTGTGTTTTGATAACAAATCATAATCTCAAACGGATTACCTCTAAACAAATGTGTGAAACTAGTTGAAAGAGTGTGTATATAAGACTTTATGATTTGCATAGAATTTTTATTTGCATAATAATATTGAGCACTAAAACAAATTGAGAATAAAGATTTTTAAATAAAATAATATAAATAAAAGCATTTTAGTTTAATTTTTAATAAAATTGAATCTTATTATAGCTTAGATAAAGAAATTTATTTCCATTTCTTAACTTTTTTTTGTCTCAAAAAAAAAAAGATAATATTTATATGTTACAAAAACAAAATTCTGGATTTTGGTTATTATAATGCGGATTTTTAAAATTAATATTTATATATTTGTGGTGTAGGATAAAATATTGCACTGCATATAGTCATAAATAAACCCATGTTTTAACTTTTTTTAAAAAAAATAACAATGTTATTGTATTTTGACTTATATATGTTATATACAGATGAAATTTAATTTATCTCGAATTTTATCTATAATTTAATTAATTAGACAGCGTCATTTTTCCCTCTCTACAACCAAGTTTATATAAGCATGAATAAGAAATAAATACTATGACTATATTGACAAC
Organism: Epiperipatus broadwayi; assembly: GCA_028023455.1. Lineage (NCBI taxonomy): Eukaryota > Metazoa > Onychophora > Udeonychophora > Euonychophora > Peripatidae > Epiperipatus > Epiperipatus broadwayi. The sequence goes on along the minus strand of JAQFVV010000068.1, from coordinate 4,472,991 downwards.
TAATTATAATATAAAGAAATATTATCTATTGTTTATTTGTTATTCATGATTATACATAACTGGCTTCAGAATGGAAACAAAAAGGTTGTTGTTATCTAAAAATAAAAGTAAATTACATGTAGAAATGTTTGTTGGAGTATAATATATTCTCTATCAATAGCAAAGCTGACAATCATCTTCCCAACCCATTTTAATTTGAGACATTCACTTACTATGGAATAATAGCTAGATATTTATGGCTGGAATGTCTATAATCTGATTATCTGAAAGAAAATCCTATTCTTTCTTATGACCTAAAAAAATGCAAGATTTATTTCTATGGAATTGAATGTCTGATTGTGCAGTGACTATTAAATGTATTAATCAGTATGTATTGAAACTCTTTTATCTAATGCACATTACATGAAAGCTTCAGAAATTGTGTAATGCACTGTTTTGATTTATCAGTAATTTGGGACCTTCGTGTCACAGAATATGATGTAGTAAAATTTGGGATCTTTCTGCCACAATACATGATGTGATGGAATATTTCCAAATGTGTAGGATTCTGCCCTAGAGAAAAGTGTGTGTTAATGGTCATAATATGAAATTTTACATTCAAACACCTCTGCAATGGTAATGCAATATGATACATTATTAAAAAAGAATAATCCTTTAAAAAGAATCATGGTTTGAGGACTCGAAAATTCCAATTGTGACTGCACTCAGATTTATTAAATTCTGGATTAAAGATATAAGGTCAATTGAGTGGAGAAAAGATCAATCAGGATTTGTGCAACCCCACTATCATAGATTGACATAATTACCTGAGAAAAGTCTGGACAATCTTGCCTTATATCTTGACCATCATGCAAAATCAGAAGGCTTAACAGAATTGCCAAAATTGAAAAATTATTTTTACGAACCACAAAAATTAACAAAGGAAAATATTTTCTCAATGGTGGTTATTCTGTGACTTGTGCAAAGAAAACAATAGATGCAATAAAACAAAATGTTGTAGATAGATCTACAATTTATTTGGACTATTGGAAGGCATATAAAAGTAATGAATTAAGGCATATGGGCTTTGAACATTTCCAAACCAGTCATCAGTATAACTTTGTTGATTCAGATAATGGCACACATATACAAAACAATGAAAAACTTTTGTGGATGGCCATATGGCAAAATAAGAAATACCAGGGAACTATTTGAAAACACTGTGATTCCTATTTAGCAGAATTTATGTGGTTTTGGCAGCACTAACAACAAAATTCATTTTTGATGATTTTGGAGGCCATTGGGTATTGTTGCTGATATGAATAAAATGTAACTATTGGGTTTATTTATACTTTATATTCATTTTTCTGTTAATAAATTAATGCACATACACACAAAACAAAATAAAGTGTAAATATTGTAATTAAATTTTTCTGGAATGATTTCTTTTTTAAAAATAACAGTAATAATAAAAAAATAAAATTTAAATATTTATTATGTCATTTCCTAGCAATCATTTTTGTAAACATTTTTGTGGTCCCCCCAGTACTATATATTTATCAAAAATACAGGCTGCCATTTTGGTTTACAGGAAAACTCACAAGTACCCAAAGTTTTTAATTTTTATAAATAATCTAAATATGTGTGGTATGTTTCTATGAAGTAAAATATAGCTTGAATTTATCTATTAGCATGAACCAATGCAATTCTTCTGTGTGGGTTGTATATTTATAGCTAAATTAAATTTGCATCATATGAATTTATAAGTGTGTCTGTAGATCAGTGAGTGGCTTTGAATAGTCACAGTGTTTGAGTTTCATATGTATAAATATTAACTAACACAACACAATTTTATGTAATCATAAAATTGACAAACTTTCCCCCATTGTTTAATGTCTATGCACAAATTCTTTTGCCAGATTTCAACTTACAGATGTAAAATGAAACAATTTGTAATTGCATTCTGAATCTAAAACCACTAAACATCATATGATCACTATTTTCTATGCATACCCAAGCTATTAAAATAGTGACAAACCCTTCATATAGTAGAACTACCATAGAGATTTTATGCACAAATTCTTCTGCATTCATTGATTGCTATGGCTTCCACTGTGTGGTACTACTGTATGGAGAGTTTGCCATTATTTTAACAGTTTGATGATCATTTGATTTTTAGTGGTTTAATACCATTTTTGACTATAGGATGATAGTGTTTATTGTTATTAAAAAACCAAAGTCACCAAAATGTTTAGATACTGGACTGAGTTCAGATCTATATAACTATACAAGCAGATGAGCTTCAATTGAAAACATAATTTATTTTCATTTTGGACTCAAAGCTTTATAGTTATCTAAAAAGATAAAAGGTGGCTGCTGGAGGGTTTTATTAATTTCTATGGTCAATATGCAGTTCTGTTAGATCCAAGGCTTTTCACTAATGAAAGCCACGTGAATAGGCGTTAGATAGGAATTTTATGCACAATCCTTGCATCCATTGATTACCATGGCTTGCACAGGGTGATACTTATGTGGATACTGTGTCACTGCTATTCTGAATCTTATAAGAACATTGAATCTGACAAATGACATTTATCAAGCTGAACTTCCAATCATATCCAGGTGTTAACAGTGATTCATAAAATATATCAAAAAAATTAACTTCACAATATAGAGTTAATAATATATAGTCACAGGAAAGTGATAATCAATTGATAAGATGAAAGATATATTAATACAAAACAAAAGACAAAAGTTATTAAAAAATGCAAAATAATAGCCTATATGTACCTAAGCTTCAGAAATACTCCCGTACATTTAAGCCCACTTGTAATCCATTTAAAAAACTTTGATAATTACTCAGATAATAACAAATGCTTTTAAAAAAATAGATTATACTCTACCAAAAACTGCAGCTGTGATAATTCATACAGAAAAGCACCAATTTATCAGGCAAATATTCAATACAAAGATAGGTCACGGTATGAAGAAAAGAAGTGAAAATATTTTTAAATGATTTTTTCTACAAGAATTGATTTCTGGATTTCTATAAAATGATAGCAGAAGGGTTGTAGATTATATAGGAAGTAGGGGGAAATGCTATATAAAAAAGCAATAATCTCAAAAATAAAACTTCATTTTAGGTTAACTTGAGAGTTGTTTCAGCAATAATAATAAATGCTGAAGCGTGAAAAACAATATAATAATAAAAGCATAAAAAAGCAAAATATCTACTACAATTACAACTATCTTTTTGTTCGAGGTAAAACATGCAATTAAATTTATTAAGAACAGAAAAGTTCCAGGAAGTGGTAGAGAGATGTGAAAACTGATTTAATGAATGTCATAATTAGTCTTGCATTGGTGGTCGAGAGGTCAGCGCGACTGCCTTGCACTTGCAGGCAGTTGCCCGGGTTGCAGGTTCATGTCCTGGCCAATGCTATGACACTTAAAAAAAAAGAATGTCTTAGTTATACAAATACTTAAGAAAAACAAAAAGAAGATATTAAAATGTATTAAACTTCTCAATCTTCTATTAGTTCCATACAAGATTTTTACTAGGATTTTATCAACAGAAAACTTTGAATTCAAATCATTTAAGAAAGCAAATAAACATACAAATTAAAAGTGGTTTCATCATACTTGATCACATTCAATTATTAAAAGTAATTAAAGATTCAATCGATGAATATGAGATTTCATTTAGCATTGGATTTATAGCTTTTGTAGAGACCTTTGATTTTACAAGCATTTTACAATGATTAATGCTTTGGGCATGTGAACATAGTCTAAAACTGTTATCAAATTCTGGGTAATATTTATTATGAAATAGCAATAACTGAATTACAAATGGTGTTGAATAGATTAATTATAATAAAGATTTATAACAGAGTGATTTCATCTTTCCAATTAGAAGAGTTTTATATGAATATTGCTTAAGTCTTCTAAATTTTTCAGACTATATGGTTGTTTTAGTTAATAATGCTTCAGATCTTTAGAAAATATTACAAGATCAGTCAGGTAAAAGAAAGAAAATAGGATTAAATTTAATTGTTAAATGAGTGGAGTGTTTTCAATGGCTTTTCTGAAAAGATAAAAATAAAAGTTGGTACTAATGATTTAAAAGAGTGTAATGAATACAAATACCTTTAGTCGAATTATTAATATGAATGGAAATATAATTTATGAAATGGTAGAATTAAACTTTCATAAAATGGTTTTAGCAAAAATAAATTAGTATTTTTAAAACAATTCCTGTGTTTGAAAATAAAAACTTTTAATAATTATGTTTTATTTATGTATTGTATGGATCTGGGACTTGGATGTATATTAGAATAGCAATATAATAAAAACAACAATATGGAATTCACAAGTTAACACCTTACATAGTATGCCATGATAAATAGGTTCAATGTTTGCTTCTTTTTACAATGATTAACTACAATTAAGTTTGTTTCAAGCATGTTAATATTAATAATAAAAAAAGAGCTATGCATGTTTAAAAAATAATGCAAGGTAGAAGAAAGGCATAGAAAAAATTGTCACATTGGTAAATAGAACAAATTTTAAAGATAATTAAGAATAAGGAAAGGTAAAGCATCTGTACCTGTTGATATTATTTTCAGCAATAATAATAAACAATAATTAAAATTTTCTTTTTTCATTTTGGAATAATAAAATTTTTGTAAATGTTGACCAATTTTTCTTACATTTCTGAACAGGAGGGTATCATTTTATATATATATACTAGTCATTTCTCCATCATTTTAACAAAAGTTTTAATTCATTATATTTTCCGAAAATCAGAAAACTTTAGATGCTCTGTTTAGATATTTTGTCAATATGTATGTTTTTGAATGCAAAGCCCATACTTCTTCCAATCACATGGAAGATCACAGAGCGATATCAAATGTCAATTGGAGCTAGAAATAAACGGTTGTATCTGCTCATGTATTTACTTTTCCTTATGCTATTTAGGCAAGGCTTGCAATTGTGTTTTAGAATGGAGTATATAATTTTTTTAATAAAATTTGTCTCCCCCCCTTACATTAACCTATACTTACGTTCATATTATAAATGGTTAAATACAAATTGTTTTGAATATATTATAAATAATTAGTAAATACTTTTAATACTTACTGAAGTAACATCTCTGTCCCATTTTGAATACAATAAAATAGCCTGAAAACATTTTTAAAAAATCAGTTGAGTAATATTTTATTGCTAGTAATTACTATTATCTTTTATTCAGTTACCTTTCTTTTGTATAGTTTGGTATTTTGTGATTATTTGTTATGCTTTGCTTTTAGAGTAAATGCCATGCTTTGTTTTTAATTCTATAACTGAAGAATTAAATAATTTGTTGCTTGGTAGGTCATGTTGTATTAGTACCAGAAATGATTGATTGAGATTTTATAAAATACATGTCTTCAATCCACAATCTTATCACTGCAGAACAGCATCTCTTATTGTATATACTTTAGGCCTTACACTATGATGAAGTTTTGCTTAGATTTAATTTTTTTTAGAGAAAGTATTTTTAAGTCACTTCTTTGTGGTATTAATATCAAATTAGTTTCTAAATCTTTTATTTTTAATAAAAATTCAAAAATAAAAGTTCAAATATTTTAGAAAACTTTAAAAATATTTTTGTTTAAAGTAATGATTTTGTTTTTATTTATTTATTTTTAAAATCTAATATTTAAATACAATTATAGTATATATATATTGTAATGAGCACAGACGTTCGTTACATTGTTTTTTGTTTTTTTTTTATTAAACATGAAAGTAAATTAAAAAGTTCGCATTTAAAAATTTTCTTTAAGAATTAAAAAAATTGAAATTAAATATCATCTTAAACTCCTATATATTAAATCGCACAGATAAAAAAAAAATTATTAAAATAAAACTGTATTAAAAATAGAAAAGGTATTTTAAAAACAAAAACTTAAAAAGATTTAGAGATAAAAATATATCTTTAATCTTGAAAAACACAGAAATTAATCAGAAATGAAAATGATTGTTAATTAGTTAAATGTAAACCAGCCTTGGGCATTTAAATGTAAAAACATCAGTCAGATAGGAAAACAATAGAAACAAATAGCCAATGAAAGAAATCCATCGGGAAATCGGACCTCAACGAAAGGATCATCACATCGATGACATAATGCCAAGTCAATCCTTCGAATACGTATAAAAGGAAAATTTGGAAATTATTAATTATTATTGATTATTTACGATGTGACAGATATGTGTTAGTGCGGAAGTGAAGGAGAAGGGATTGAAAAAGATGCACGTTCAATCCCTTCAGTTGTTAAAAAATGGAAAAATGAAACATCGCTTTTCTTATATTCAGAGGACCACAGGATCATCGGGAAATTTAACGCTGGATTTCAAACGGCAAGCAACTGTAAAAGATGAACATTTCTAAAACTGTAAGAACTTTATAAAATATAACGAACAATATTAATTTGAAAACACTAAGAACTTTAAATTTTAAACTTTCCTAGTATTTAATTGTTACAAATAGAATCCTATCTGACCAAACTAAATTCTTTATTAATAGTGTTATTTGATGTATTTTTTTCCTTATTTATGTAAAATCATTTCCATTTATTTATTTTTTGTTTAAGTTTTTATCATGATTTTTTGTTTTTCGTTAAATTAATTATATAAATGTTAAACTTAAGTCGGGCATGAATGGCTGTATAGATTTGTAAAGTTATATTAGGGGAGGGTAATCTTAGGTTATTTGTGTCATTGTTAAATTGGGTCAATGGATTGGATATATTGATGTAGTTAGTAGATATAGTCGGATTCGCTACTGGCAGAATCGCTTCATATGCCGCACTCTCCCGTTTTGCCTATGGAAGGAATTATAAGACACAGAGCGCAGTTCCTTTCTATGGAGTTTTTTTTTTTATTGCTCTTCTTGTCAGATAGATGTCATATTCCTATTTGACGAGAGGCAATTTCTTCTCTTAACTTTTTGGTGCTGCCGTATTCCGTATTACATTGAATACATCGATATATCAGATGGATTGGCACCAGTTTGGCTGCGACTTTTAGCCTAAGGTTAAATAGGGATAGAATGTTTATTTTCAAAAGCAAATTTATGTAGTCTATTTATACTCGACACTAAATAAAAATGCATTAAATTTAAGTTGTTTATAGACGTTTGCATGGATGCGTTATCGGTTAATTATTTTTTGGATTTCATATTTGATCAAAATATATAGACATTCGATAAATAATGATACCTTACTGGTGAGTATCTAAAATGTATTTATTCGGATGTCTTTTAAGTTATTGGTGACAATGCAAGTATCTTATGGTGAATACTATTGGGTTATGTATAAATTTCCCTCCGCAATTGTCAGTAATCAATAATTTTGTATTTTTATCGTTTATGTTGATTTTGAAATGTTTTTGACCGTGAAATCTATGTAACCGATCTATAGTCAACATTATAAACAAGCTTTCATAAATTTATCTGTGCGAACTTAATTAAAATGTAAAATTATAATATAATAGTAATTAAATGTAAATTAAAGTCAAAAATCAAAGTTAAAAATGTAGGTTAAATTTTGAAATGTAAAACTAATACTAAAATAATTTTAAATCTTATATATATGTGAAATAAATAAATGTTTGTGTGTTAATTACTGGCAGTGGCTTATTTTATTCTTTTTTTTATATATACTCTTAGATTATATTTTTAAATCTCTGCTATTCCACTGAGCTAGTGACATGGGCTAACGACCGGATGCAACATCTAAAAAAAAAAAAAAAATTTTTTTTGACTTACGTATCTGCCTACTTTATAAATTTTTCTAGGTTCAAATGCCTAGATGGCGCCCTGTAGTGCAGATTACGTAAGTCTTCATTCTCCAGATTGTTACAATATATATATATTAAGCTAAACATAATTACAGGGCTTTGAATCAAAACATTTAAGCTCCATTTAGTCATCCACTTCATCTTATATAACTGATACAGATGTCCATATAACATAAAAAAGTTGAATGATCTCCAATATATATTCTGCACTAAAGCAACACTCATCTGTGGGTCCAGATCACCATCTCCCACACACACACACACACACACACACACACATATATATATATATATATATATATATATATATATATATATATATAACCAGTGCTAGGTTTATATTAAGATAGCAAATCAAACTTTAAAATGGACAAACTTCAATCTTCTCTACATGCTATCTCTTCAGTCATCCATATCATTGAAAATCTTATGATGGGATGTTTAAAATTTTTCTTGGCCAATACCCATGTTGCCATAAGTCATTTATGATCAACTCCTAATATGTAGATCTAAAGACCATTTACTTAAACAGGAGGGGTGGCATAATATGGGATGAATCTGTAATATTTAAATAGTAGTACATATACTTATGCTAAAAATGAGTCAACATGGATATAAGAACAAAACTAGCAAACAAGGGCTTTGAACATGCCTTCATCAGATCTTCAATGGTATAGATAGCTGAAGAGTTAGAGAATGGAGAATACTGAAGCCTATCCATCAAAGTTTAAAGATTTTTTACCTTAATATAAACTAAGCACTGATTATATACATGTGTGAGAGAGATGATGATGATGTGAACAAACTGATGAGCGTGAAATATGTAAATTGGATACCATTTATCTTTTTCACGTGCATGTGGTCATGTGTATCAGTTGTATAAAATAGAATGGATGACTAAAGGGATCTTGAAGGTCTGGATTCAAATTCTTTCTAATAAAATCTAATATTAAAACAATAACAACTTTCTCTAAACAGTAGAGCCACCCTGTGCACACCATAGTAATCAATGGATGCTAGAAAGATTGTGTATCAAAATACCTATCTGATATCTACATATCCAGTATCATCAGAGTACTTGCTAGCTTGTGATATGAGAAGCTTGCATTAGGTGGCACTATTGTTTGGAGAGAGTTGTTTCTGTTTTAACAGATTGTTTAAGCATAAGAAATAGTGATCATGTGATCTTCTAGTGGTTTAAAAACTGCTATGTTTATTAAAATATTCAGAACATTTGCTTTTTCTTACAATTTTTTATTTAAAAATATAATTACTTTTAACAACATTATATTGAATTAATAAAAATGAAAAAATGGGTTACTTATTGTGAATGTATCATAGACTCCTATTAAGTTTATGATTATTATTTTAAATCTAGATGAAGCTTGGAAATTATTTAAATAACTGAGGATTTCCAATTATGTTTAAACTTTATTTTTCTGTAAATGACCAATGAAAAACCATGAAAACTTCACTAGCTACTAGCTGATTATGCTAGCAAACAATGTCTTCTTAATTGTTTCTAAACATAAATAATTTTATGCTTAGTTAATGGGAAAGGTGTATAAGTGTGAATGTAGATGATCACAGTAATTCCATTTGATTGGACCAAATTGAGATTTTTTCACCTGTCAACTGGGAATTCATCCAGGCTTAGGTAAATTTTGAATCTATTGCTGTATCATTATGCTGAACCACAAAAATGTTAACTGTTTCTCAACACTGTAAAAAAAATGGGAATGGTACATACACCATTGCAATAAGTTATTTTTAAGAGTGTTTTACAGTTTCATTATCATCATTTTCAACTATTATTGATGAACTGCAATTTAAAGATCTCTCCACGTGTAATCAAATTAAAATTACTAATCATCACATGACTCTCATTCCCTATGCTTACACAAGATATTATAAAAGAGGCAAAAATCCTTCATATATTAGTGCCACCCAATGTAAGCTAGAATAATCAAAGGATGCAAGAAGATTTGTACATAAAATCCCTATCTAGTGCCTATTATTCAATATTCCTGCTGCTGGAGGGTTGCATTGGATTCTAAAATCCAGATGTAGTGCTCTCAAATCCAAGCTTTCTCACTGATAAAAGCTACAAGTGAAAAACTGGTCTGAGGATATCGGATGAGTAGGCACTAGTTAATGATTTTATGCATAAACCTACTTGCATCTATTGATTACTCTGGCTTGCACTGGAGGGGGGGGCACTAGTGTATAGTTTTGCTTTTGTTATAATATAAATTTCTTTGATCAATAATCTTCATATCACACCAACAAACATTCTTATTTTATTCATCACATCAGCAAACTTTTTTCTTTTATTTAGCCATATCAAATGTGGTCTCTACATCTTTTAAAATGTACTGGAATTTATATTGTCAACTCTTTTAAAATATAAATTGAACCCAATTACATTTCTGCCTTTTAATTCCTTCTCTACTATATGTTTTTTTTTTTACCCTTGTAATTCGCTTTCAACTTCTTGTTATTCTAAATATTTATCTTCCCTTACTTTATAGAAGGACATTAAGTCTTTGTATTGCTCTTCTATCTATGTCTCACATTCATAAATGAAAAGTAGTAGAGCATATACTGTAAAAACATTTTCTACTTCTATCAAAAGCATTTCAAACAAATTCAATTACATTATTGTTTCATTCATTTTATATTCCCATATATACTAATAATCTAACCAAGTTATTTATAATTGTTAAATTCTAGGAAAATTCACTGAACATTAGTATAGTTTGTTATATTTTTACTTTTTTTCCATCTAATAATTCTTGCAACATTTACTCAGACTATAAAGCATTATTTTACAATTTAGCCATTATATATATATAATTTAATCACTTTATATATATAAGCATTAATTATACTCTTACTACAAGAGCTATTCACTGACAATTCGTGGTAATTATAATAATTTTTATTCTAATTATTTCTACTAAGTCATTCAATAATTACTTAAGCAAACATTTACTAGTATGTTCTTCATGGTTGCGACGTTTTACTATGCTTACAAAATTTATTAATGCTTTTTATAAAATAAATAATGACATTTTCAATTAACTTTTTTTTAATCGTTTAATAAATATTGTTAATTTATTCTTTTATTCCTTTATCTTCCCTTTTCAATTATGATAAAAATATTAACAAGTGCAAATAAAATAAATAAAAATTGTTCAAAATAATTCCACAAGAGGGCAGATTATGATTAACTAAAAAATAATGTTTAAAATTGTATAGTTAATGGAGATGTTAATCCTGAAGCAGCGGAAAAGTAAATAAGAAAAGAAATTAAAATTTAAACAAAATGTAATATAGATGGATTTAAAAAAATTGCATATGTACACTAAAATACAGAATGATACCTGCTTTAAATTTGAACATAAAGCGCTAAGTATTGATCAGGGAAATTAATGAGGATTAAAAACAAATTTAAAATGTCTGGAAAGTTTCAGTATATGAACAAAACAGATCAATAAAAATGTTGTTTAAACGGATTATGTGAGACGGCAGCAGAAATAATAAACAACAAACATTAGATTTTACAAGGATGCAATGTTAATAATTAGAAAATTTATATCATGAAAAATTGGATAAAAATGTAAAGAACATTTTGCTAATCTAAAATTATGCGGGTTGGGAAAAGAACGTTGATAATTTGGATAGGAAAAAGGAGTCGCGAAACATGACTGTAAATAAAAAGAGTTTTGAATTATTTAATAATAAAAAATATATAAAGTTTGAAAAGATATCAGTGTATCCAACAAAAGATCAACAAACATTGCAATTTGTAGCTTAATTTAAATCTCATGGAAGGATCTTACAAGTTGAATAGGGATTAAATTTAATTATAACAATTACTAAATCTGTGAAAGAGAAAGCCAAATTTTGCCTAGACAGTAAATCAATTAAATAGATTAATCAAATACATCTAATGGTACATTTAATTGAAAACAGATATATAATAATAATAATAATAATAATAATAATAATAATAATAATAATAATAATAATAATAATAATAATAATAATAATAATAATAATAATAATAATAATAATAATAATAATAATAATAATAATAATAATAATAATAATAATAATAATAATAATAATAATAATAATAATAATAATAATAATAATAATAATAATAATAATAATAATAATAATAATAATAATAATAATAATAATAATAATAATAATAATAATAATAATAATAATAATAATAATAATAATAATAATAATAATAATAATAATTGAAACAACTACACTTAGGTACGTGGGGTGAATTCAGTTTTTTAATTATTCATATTAAATAGACCAGAGTACAGCTTATTCAACATAATGTTTACAGATTATAGCTTAAATCTACTTATAATTAAAACTTCCTAATATATGCATAAAGTAAAACTGTTGGGGGGGGGGGGTTATTAGCTATCTTGTCTTGCTGTCTACATGGTCAGAAGAAGGAATTTCTGGGATTGGTCAGGGTCACTTGCCTAGCCAAAGACAAAAGATTATACATTAAGTTTCTTGGCCCCTTTTATTTCTCTGGACTCAAGGATGACATGGTTGGAACTTATTCTAAAGATCACACAATCATTTTCAAACAAATTACATACTTATTTATTATACATGGTTAAATCTATTCTGTTTGGATGCAATTAAAATTTTAAGTTCATTGCTTAGATATTTGTAACTCCTCTTTATTTAATAATCACAATTTAACATTTTCAAAATAAGGCTTTATGATTATTATATACATATTTTTATGACCACGCTATTATGTGTATGTGTTTACATATTATTTACACATTCTGTTTGTATACATCACATGATCACCATTTTTTATGCTTAGTTTGAAAACATTATTGTGTTTTCATTTTGGACTCAAAGTTCTATAGTTAGCTAAAAAAGTAAAAGGTGACTTCTGAAGCGTTGTATTAGATCCTAAGATTTAAGTGCAGTGCTCTCAGATTCAAGGCTTTTCACTGATGAAAACCACGAGCTAGAAATTACTCTGGAGTTATTGGATGAGTAGGCACTAGATAGGGATTTTATGCACAAACCTTCCTACATCCATTGATTACTCTGACTTACTGAGTGGCAATAGTGAATGGAGAGTTTTGCCTCTGTGAAGTACATGTATACATATTGTAATATTTCAATATTGGTAAAATTATTGTTATTATGCAATCGTAATTGTTAAACTGTATGTGCATAGTTGGCAAGCATGTACATAACATCCATCAATCTTCATTACAATATTTATTTAATAGTATATAATCAATAATGGCAATAACCTGTTACTATTTAATTGTTAATCATCTCTATATCACCCCTACTCCTATTTCCAGTCCAGGCTAAGTCATTGAGCAGGATCTTTATGCAGAAAAGAGAAAACCACATCTGGGTATAGGAATAGTAAAAGATACTGTTGCATTTAAGACTGATTATTCATATCATATAAATCTTTCCTATATGTTTAAATTAGATTATAATTTTAATATATATAATTGCTTCTACACTTGGAAAAAAGTATGCTTGCATACTATATATATATATATATATATATATATATATGCTAGTCAAGCCTAAAATGTACTATATATATATATATATATATATATATATGCTAGTCAAGCCTAAAATGTTATTGTTAGAATATAAAAAAAACATGAAGTGAACATACACATAATAAAGAAAATCACACCTATTTATATATAATGTTAAATACAATCATTTTTAAAATAAGAAATTCTGTTATAGTAAATAATATACACTCCCACATCAATATTTTGTACTACGATAACAAAAAAATGAATCATTTTCTTGTTGGTTCTCTTTGTACATAAAGAAGATTGTCTTTAATATTTATGACAGAAAGTAAATATTAACCATTGTTATTTTCTCCCCAAGCTATTCATATGACTGTCAATTTACCACTTATTGAGAGAAATTGCTATTTTTTTAAAAAAATGTTGGCAATTTTATATATATATTATTCGTAATATTTTAAATCCAAAAAATTTTTATAAATGTCAGGATCTGAAAATTTGGAAACATCACTCACTCTTAAATCCTGCCTTGTTTGTTTTCTATTGACTCTTTGACAGCCTCTAACATTATTAAAAACAGAATTTTATATTTTTAAACAAGTCAAATTGCAGGGAAAGTGGTTACAAGCTGTTTGCTAATGCATAATCAGTGATCATCTGTTATAACATAATTCCAATACCGTAAGAGTTACTTTAAAAATGTAAACTTTTAAAGCACAAATTAATAAATTTATCAGATATTTATATTTCTTTATTCACATTTTAAAAACAAATGTCAAATAAAAAAGATTTTGTTTATTTCTAAAAAAAAGAATTCATTTCTCCCTGATAGTTAAATGACAAAATATTGTTTTTGTTTTGATCACTATATAACGTTATCAATATTTAGAGAAATCAAATATGATTTTTTAGAATTTTCTTTATTTCTAAACAAAAATATCTATCAAATGAAACCAAATTTATTATATTTTGAAAAATAATAATGTTCTAATATTAAATTTAATGTTTAAATCTTATTTCCAGTGACAATTAAAACTATTACAGTTCTAGTACAGTGCAAGAATATTAAAAGAAATAATATGAAAATGGTTCATTTTCTTCTTGTTATATTGTTGAATATTGAAGTAGGAGTATGTATTATTACTACTTAAAAACAATTGTATTTAATGTTATATATTGTAACAGTCAAAACATGTGTATCTCGTTAACATATTGC